>RPOG01000694.1:28941-258171 GCA_008086565.1 Thalassoma bifasciatum
AGAAACCAATGGATGACCTTGTATTTATTCAGTGAGTCCATCAGGTTTTTATTTCTTCTCAAAGCTGAAGGTATCTAATGAGGCTGAAAGCAGATTTCCATGTCTTCTTTTTCATGTTTAAACCCTCTGAACCCGTAAGCGCTCCTTTTTCTGTTCTCTGCATGGTCGACTCCTCCTGTGTCAGGGTGTGAGCGTGTCTCTGGTCACATGTATGTAAATGAGTCCTCACATGTGCACACACATCTGGAAGCTGCTTGGTCTGTGTGTGTCCCTCAGTGTTTCCACACGGCTGTTTATCAGTTTAATATGCTCCATTCTCCTCTTGTTGTGTCCCCGTGCTCTGCCTGTCACCTCTTCGTTCCCGGTGGTTCCAGCTCAGAGCACGCCCTGCACGCCCTGCACCCCCACGCTGCCTTGTTATCTGACATCTTTCTCTTTTACGCCTGATCTTCTTCTGGAACCTTCATCAGGCAGAGGAAAAGAAATGCACAAACAAAAACAACATCATTAGAGCCAGAAATTCTTTTTATTCATTTGAGCATCCCGGCTCAGTGCATCACATCTATTTAGAGCCAGCAAATTGATTCAATTTGCAGGGTTTGCATCACACTTAACTCAGTGGCTGTAAAACATGCCACATCAGGGAGACGCTGTTTCCCATGTTTTTTTTTCTTCTTCTTAAAATGTAATGTGGTGTATTAATGTGAGCAAGCAGAAAAGGATGAATATTTGTGATGAAATCTGCAGATTAAGTTGTCAATAATACTGTTTGATAAAGTAGATGTTTAAACTGAATGTTAGGGCTTAGAATTAAGAGTGGAGGACACAGAGATGACAAATAAAAGCATCCAGCATTAAACACAGCTGGAGCAAAGTTAATCATACAGCAAACCACCAATTAACCAGGCAGAGGACGGTTATTAAAGCAGCACACTGTCATTAGTTATTTAAGCATAATTTAGGATCATCATATTTACTGAAATGACATCTCTGCTCAATATCACCTTTCAATTATGAGTCAAAACATGAACCCCAAACATGTCACAGACGAGAGGATAATCAGCTCCTCAGCTCAAAGCTTCTTATTAAAGGATCAGGATTATACTCCAACAGCAAACTGTACACTGAGAAATTATCAAAACCAGTTTAGTTAAACATTGAATGAACCCTCAACTCCAGTCTCCTGACTCCTGTTTACTCCAGGAATGAGGATCTATGAAAGCCCATGAAGGTCATGAGTTTCTATGATAAATTAATAAATTGTGTTGATTCTTGTTATTTTCTGGAGATGACAACGTATTTTCATTGCTATCTCCAGAAAACATTAGCGAATCCTGGTTATGTCCTGCCAGTGCTCATCTACCAACTCCAACCTCACCAAGCAAAGCAAACGTAACCTGGCTCTTCATTTTATTGATAGACTCAGGTTTGAACAGATCACTGCAGAATAACTGCTGCATGAGTTGGAATTAACAGTAGCACAAACAGCTTGGCCCTTTCTTCAGCCTTTAGCATATGTTTTAGCCCCTAGCTCATGTTTTAGCCTTTAGCTCATGTTTTAGCCCCTAGCTTGTGTTTAAGCCTTGGACTTGTGCTTTATCACTCTCCTGTTTAGCTTACTTGTGCTCTTCTGTCACCTTTCTGCCAGACAGTTCAGCTTCTGTTTCCACTGTTACGACTAAATAAATCAAAGAAATTGGTTTCAGCAGGGAAAACACAGACCTCTCTTCGCGCTGCTAAACTTCATTAGCTAGTGCGGAGACCTTGGCATGTCGTAAATTTATCTGGTCCAGTCTGACCTGTCCACTCCATTTTGAGAAGCTGGGAATTAGCATTCAGAAATAACCTGTTTTAGTGCTGATAATCTCATTTTAAATTAGGGATTATGATCAGGCATTTATCTAAATATCAGGTTTTTTCCAGACCACTCAGAAAGTCCTCGTAGTCCATCCAACTACAATAAGAAACCAACATATTGAGCAGAGTCAGCAGGTTGAAGGTTTTACAGCCCAACATGAATGGAAGAGTGACTTATCAATGCAGTGGGAAGCTCGAGAGCTCCTCAGTCTGTGACTCCAGCTGTCTGTCAGTCATGTGACTTGCCGGACTGAACACGCAGCTGGTGTGAGTTGATGAACACAGTCAACGCTCAATAGAGAGGAAGTGGACCGCAGACGCATCTGGTGTATTACAGGCGTAAAACACAGCTCAAATATCTTTTGGTGATTGACTGTGAGTGAGTTGCATGTATCCCATACTGCACTGTGAAGAGGACAGCAGTTAAACATGCAGAGAGGCCAAGGTTTTAGCTGGATGGTGCTAAAATCTGAAAGCAACCACCTCTTCCTCAAAGCATGATAGTTACATGATGGTGAGACTGATCATCCACTTTGTGAGTCTTTTCTCACTCGTTAGGTTACTATCCCATTTTGTAGACACATTAGTAAGTTGTGAGGTAAATAAATGATAAAGAGCTGGTTAGGTTAACAAGGTTCTTAAATGAAAAAATGGGGGTTTGCAGAGGGGTGTGGAGCAGCTAACAGGATGGATGTAACAGAGAGAGCAACCACACATGACTGAGTAAATACCGTTGCATAGGAAGGCAGTTTTAACCTTTCACCTCTCACTTAGATTCTACATTTTCTAGTAGGACGGAACACTTCAGTCACTCAATGAACATATTCATATGATTAACTACAGTTTATTCATCCTACTAAGAAAACATGCTGAACAGAAAGAAACAGACTCTCTGGCAGCTCAAAGGTCCGTCCTGTTTCCTTTCATCGCTGGTCAGAGTTTACCTTGGCTGAATCTGACATTTAAAAGGTGTGTACACTTTTCCAAAATGAATAAATGGATCCTGGCGTGGGATTTAGTCCATTAAGTGATGGCATGACCAGACCTTTTATTCAGTAGTCAGGTAAACAGCAGATCCACCAAATGCATCACTGCTGCATTACTCTGTTCTTACTCAGGGCCTGCAGGACATCGAGAAAACACTCTTAACGCCAATATCCTGGAACTATTAAACCATCCCCGGCTTTTACCATCCCCCGCAGACTCCAAAAAGCACCTAAAGCAAGGCTAAATCAATAGCATGTACAGGTTAATAGCAGCCATGCTTTTGTAAGCCGGCACATCAACTATTAATTATCTGCTGATTAGAGTCAGCTGGCAGGATGGATTCACAGCCGGAGGAGGAGAGCATCTTTGTGCTGGTCCAGGATGAGAAAAAGGAAGATAAGTGTCTCTTCCTGTTTGTATCTGAGTCTTTTTTAAAGCAGCACCAATACAACACCACAGAACAAGAAGAGTCTGAGCACAAAGTGTTACAGCAACACTGGCTGTTTTCCAAACCGCCTACTACACTAGCGGTGCCTACTCCTTCGGTTGAAATTCAGTATCTAATTGTCAGTATGTGAAAACTTGAGAGATCTGTAGTAAACTACAAGTTCCCGGATGTCCTACTGATCTGAGAAAATGTCTTAGTCTGCAATGGACCAGTCTACCTGGCGTACTGTTTCCCACAATGCACGGCGCTAATGCCGTTTGTCAGTTTGGGGGCGCTCAGGTTGAGGTGAATTACTGACACCTACTGGAATAAATCAGCTCAACTACAACACAACAACAAAAATGTGAAACGGTCCCAGAGATAAAAGTGAAGTGACAGGAAAGAAACAGCGGTAAATCTGCTCACTTCATCATGAAAGAGCTGTTTACTTTTACCAAATTCATAAAAGCCCCTAAATCATTTATCACTTCATTTTTTTTCAACTAACAGCCTACGTGGGTAATGTGGACGCAGTTTTTCCACCAGCTGTAAAAATAAAAAGTCTGTTTGTTTCAGATTTATTTTCAATACACGATAACTTTTGGTGCAAGATTAAAAATCAAATATGGTGATTTTGCTGTAATAAACTTCTATACCTTTGCAGTTAGGATGCTCTTCCTGAATTTTTTGTTTTTCTAAATGAATTAAAAATGTTCCTTGAACCACTAAAAATAATGAAAATGCCATAAAAAATTCTCAAAAAAATGTACAACTACTATTCCCTTCTGTTAGAGTGATGCTGTACTGCCGTGCTTGTAATCTGTGTTATCATTCTGACGTCAAGGACAGACTGCTCATGCAGAAAGTAGGTATCAGCTGTTTACAGAATGTGGTTACATGATGTCCATTCAAATATGTTCTGCCTGTGAACTTCTGGTTTTTACATGACTAATGACTATACGATCACGCCCATATGATGATTTCATTGTGAATAAAGAGCTGAACAACGGGGAAGTCTGGGAAGCTGATGGGAGTCAGGGTGCTGGATGCACCTCTGATCAGATTTCCCTTTTGCAAATGCATTAACTAAGAATCTGTGCCTTGGAGCTTCTTTCGACACCCACAGCAGCTGATAGCCAGTTGGGTGCTTAGACCCAACACCTTCACATGCTTAATTTCATTTATTTATTTTTCTTTTTATCTCACTGACATCTAATTTAATTTATGTACTTTTATTGTTCCTGTAACTTCACCACTGATTGATGTGGTGAATTAATGACTGAAACGTCAAATGCACTCATGGTTTATTTATGATAAAATTAAACATTAGGAAAAAAACCCATCAGCTCCACTTCATGAAACAGAAATCCAGAGTAGTATACGACTAAACAGGTCCAACAAAACAGTCATACTACATACTACATGTGAAAGTAGTAGGTAGTAGGCAGTGCCTACTACCTACGACTTTCACATGTAGTATGTAGTAGGCGGTTTGGAAAACAGCCATCATCTCTGAATGGTTTCTGTAGCCTAGCTGCCAAGATGGTAAAGAAGGGGCGGGCCTTCCTGCCAAGTCAATCAGCCAATGATCGGGAAGCTATGTTTTCTGAATGAGCTGAAGCAGGCAGGTGTGTGTGATGAGAGAATAGGAGAATTGTTTTGACGAGAGAGACACACTTGGTTTCCCCCTGTTTCCTGTTGTAGTGAAGTTATTTAGTTTTGTCACGTGTTGTATGTTTAAAACAAATGAACGGGGATCCATGTTCTGGAGCCCAGAGTGAGCTGGCCTGGGAGTGATGCGTTGTCGTGCCAGGAGAAAATGGCAGCAGGTAAGGCCCGCCTTCCTTATCTTAGATGGTGACTACAACCATTTGTGCCACAGGCAGCAGATGCCTGGAAGCCTTAGACAAACTGAGAAACACAGGGTTGTGTTTGCCGTGACAAAAGCCACACAAAGGCTGTGTCCCTCTAGCTTTGTTGGAAAAGCTAGAGGTGTTTCACCGATGATAGTGGCATGTGATGTACTCTGACAGCTTCATTAAATATATAGATAGAATAAAATGAAGTTACTCAAATAATTGAAAAGTTGCTCTAGATGACAATACAGTATCAGTAGGGATCATAGTTAGGTTTCAGTACTTTATTGTTTGTACCTACAAAGAGAATCTGTATCTCGTGGATTGCAGTGACTCCTCTGCGAGCACAGACTTGTCGCAAACTGCCATGATGTATTCGTTTGGAAAGTGAAAGCAGATAGGATCTTCTTTTTAACACTTTTCTTAATTTGTAACAGCTTTTACCAGACACAAGGTAATGTGTTTATCAACAGTAACACAGCCATGTAGTGTGAAATGTGACAACAAGCATGCATGTACGAGCATATTTGGACTGTCAGCAATAAAAATTGTAGAGACGTGTTGTCTATGAGGAAATACCAGTTTTTGGGCCGCTGGATGAGCTAAGGGCTGATTTGGAGCCAGTCACACAAAAGAGCCATGTCATATCTCATATGGAATACTTCTTTGTAACACTGCATTTTCTTTTGTCTGGATCATTCCAGCACACCAGCGCAGTTAGTGCTGGCATCTCTTTTTGTGTTTGTTTGCATCTTCTACCAAGACTTCCAACTCCATGGCTTTAAACTTTGCTTTTAGTTTACAGCCACTCTGCTTTCCCAAACTCTCCATGGTGACAGACAGTAGCACATGCAAAATTCTCATGTATATAGGGTGTTCTGTTCCACTTTTGTACCTGTTCTCAACTGCACACACAATACTAGTACATCACCTGCAATGTGCTCAGTATTAGCACAAGCATTTTTAGGTTTACACACACAAGTTGGTGCTTGTTATTTGGGCTCTTCATGGATCAGGCCCTAAATCTTATTTTCAATTCATTTTTATTTTACATATACAATTTATTTATTTATATTCTATTCAAGGATAGAAACAAGTAAGTGAAAAGGGTTTGGGAGGAAAGAGGCATAAATGTATGTAGTTCTGATTTATGTGAGGTTAGTAATGTCAGCCTGATAGGTAACGAGCGCCATCGGACCAATTAATGTTACGCTTCAGTTTAAAACTTTTTGTATCTTTTCTCTCTGATTTCTTTACGGCAATCTTTTTGAAACAAAACCCTACCTAACATGTACAATAGAATTACTGGAGTGCAGCCTAGTTCATCATCTTTCAAGTTGAAAGGCTATGAATGTTGGGTTATTTAAGGATGTGAAATATTCACCAAACCTGGCCATATTCATCGGTAGTATTAAATGTATTTGAAGGAGTCTTCAGAAATGAAGCCACCTTTGACTCTCTGCTGTGACTATTGTACCTATTAGCATGTTGTAGCTCCTGGATCGAGACACAGATCCAGGCAACTTATGTGTGTGTCCGTTTAAAAACAAAGCATCTGTGGGTGTCCATGCTACAGAAGTCTCTTCCCCATAGATGAGCTGAGAGGAAGCGTCAGACAAAAGGAGGCAGGCGTGGATCTGGCATTGATTTAATATCATCTAAGAAGACTCAGGCAGGAATAAAAATGTTTGAATAGGAGGAAAAGCTGCAGAAAATAAAGATGGTGGCTGCTTTGACAAATGAACTAAAAGGGTTTGGACAGAAAAAAATGAGAAAAATAAATGTTTGCTAAGTTTCACAGTCCAATGCTCGTGTGGATGCCAATGACACGGCCAGCACACACCCACCAGCAGACAGCAGGCGCGTTTGATTGGAGCCACTCGCTCCTCTTCACTCCAATTCCTCCCTCAGATAGAGTCTGAATGAATCCCCTGCAGCAAAGACTCAAACCTCCTCCTCTCTTTCTCAGGATATTGTTTTCACTCTTTGGCATTCATGTTTCAAGGAAGGATAATTGGAAAGCACACCTCCATATTCAAGATCCAAAGTGGAGAAAAACAGACAGGATATTGGATTGCAGTTGGAGTGTTTATAGCGTCTATGTGTGTGTGTGTGTGTGTGTGTGTGTGTGTGTGTGTGTGTGTGTGTGTGTGTTGTTCACTGTTTGGTCTGATTACAAAGGATGTGTGTACACAGAAAGGAAGAGGCAGTCTACACGCCACAGGAAGCCTGATTGTTTTTCTTATTGTTCCCAGGGAGTCAAATCTTTTCTGGATATTAATTTATTGACTTAGCCTTTGTTTTTATGAATCTCTGAAACAACCAGTGGAGATTTCTTTTTCTTTATTTTGTTTAGTAAAGATTCTTAAAAGAATAAAAGCCCCAGGTAGAAAAACTAAATAACGCTGTCTTCAAATCAATCAGAGCTCCCCGAGGTCTCAGACTCCACAGCTCCGTCTATCCCAAATAAACTTTATCACAACGACGAGGCGGCGGAGAGGAGGTTGAAAGAGGACATGTGTCAAATACAAATGGTTTCTGCAGCTCAGGAAAGCAGCCTGTGGTGTAAATGGATCAGGGACCCCTCAAAAGTAATTACCGCCATGATTCCCACCGTAAAAAAGAGGTGTCACAAGATCCACATCTCCGAGGTCAGAACTCTTCTTCTGTCTGGAGTCTGAAAAAAAACAGATGAATGTTCAGAAATTGATCCGTGCTCTGTTGTCTGAGGGACTTAATGCTCACAAATATCTTGATTCAAAATATTCTGACAGCAGGTCAGAGAGCGCAGATGAGTGTTGTGACTATGTCTTCATTACCTTCTGATACTGAGCCTTCAAACCGCGTTCAGGGACAGACGAGGGGTCAGACCGAGTTAGTCTGTGAAGGGCTGGAAATTTATCTTCAACATGACTATGACTTTTTCTAAGCTGACCCAAATGAAAAACTCATAATCCACAGTGAGTGAAGATGTATCACCAGAACAGGTTTCTCTACAGTGAATATTAGACACTAACTCTGGTGGGACCAGCTTTTTTCCACAGGGGCTGTGAGACAAGGATCAGCAGCAAATACTTACACTTTCTTTATTTTCAAGAGTATCAAAACAAGATGCCAACATAAAATCATATCCTGAGTGCAGGAGATTCAGAGCCTGATCTAGTAAAATCACAAATCAAACCAGCAGTAAATTGCGTGTGCAAACTAATAATTGCTGCTGCTAATAGTGGGCGTGTTGCAGGTGATCTACTATGACTGTAAGTGCATTTGATAACCGGTTCAAAAGTGTTGCAGACTATCCTATCTAAATGAGGATTTAGTGTTAGCTTCCATTCATCTCCATGGAGAGCAGAGTGGCAATAAACCCAAAATCAAGTTTAAAGCCAAGTAAGTGTTCATCCTCTGTTGGCTCTTTAAGTTCAGCTGTTTTCATTTCTAAACATTACACAATGCTTGAATTCAAAGGAACTGGATATACTTGCCCATCCTGCATGACATAATAGATATCACTTCGGAAAGCACACCAGAAAAAGTTCTCTAGGAGACACTGGCACTAACTGTGCTAGTGCGCTGGAATGATCCAGACATAAGAAATTGAGTACTGAAGACGTTTTTCTATCAGAGAAACGGCACGGCTCCTTTTTGTTACTGGCGTCAAATAAGCTCATCCAGCAGCTCAAGAATGAAATTGCTGGATAGTCTCTATTATTTTATTTCATGGCAGTCCAAATAGCAGAAGGTTCTTTCTGCAAAAGATAGATGCAAAGACAATTGCAGCATTCAGTTTGATAAATAAACATTGCAGGTGTTAAATGATAACATTTGCTTCTTCTCCCCCCAGTATTTTGTCTGTTCTGATAATCTACATATATTCTGCATATCCATATAAGCAGATGGGCTGAATGGATTTTGCATGTACTTTTTGTGTGAAAACCAAGACCCACAATAGACAGTACTGGATAATCAAAGTTTCACCAAAAATTCTCAGATCTCCCTCTCAGACCCATGTTTATATGTGATTCCTGCACAGCAGGTAAAAAAAGAAGCTCAGTCTAAAAATATTAATCTGATGATGCCAACCAATTGTCTAGCTCCTGAGGAATCTGGTGATGGGTAAAGTTTGGATCTGAGGTCTTCTTTTATCTTGCTCACCTCTGCAGCTTCACCTGAGGGAAAAGTTAAGCTGCAGAGTTTTATTTTTCAAAGTCACCAAATTGACTGGACGCTGTGTTTCTGCCTGTGGTCATCCATCCTCTGTGTGTCTGTAAGAAAGCTTATAGTTATTAAACTGAGCCCGGATCAGGCAGCGTCTTAACTTTCTCTAAATAAAGATAAATGTGTGTTGTGAGCTCACACCCAGAGCAGATCTCTCCTCAGGTACATTATGACTCTGATCTATTAATATAAATCTTTATCAGACAGACCTGAGGCTTTTACACTGCCAATGGATGTCAGATTTGTGGCTTGGTTATAGGGCGGTCATAATAACCAGCAAACAAAGGCGTGCAGTGTTCCACACCACAGCGTTTGATTCCCCACACAGCCCCATAGAGACATCACATCCTCCGTGTTCACAAGTTGCATCAAGGTCGTTTCAAATCAGCGCCGTCCCCATCAAAGCCACGAGTTCAAACGAGATTCATCCCCCGCCCCAAAGAGGACGACATAAATAAGCTTCGTTGACGAGTGAATATAAAGCTTCTGAGTGGGTGGAAGGAGGCGGAGGGAGAAAAATATTTTTTCAACCCCTAATGGAGCCGTCAACAATCACTTTTCAGTCTAGAGACGGAGTCAGAAGGCGGATGGAGGTTTGTGGTTTAAGGCGGAGGGGAAGCATCATTACCATAGAAAACATTACAGCAAAGACCCACATCCAGGCCATCAAAGATGATCATCTCATAAATCCCTTGGCTGCATAATAGGCCTGTCACTCCTGAAGGCTGACGGGAAAATAATGCTCATGTCTGATTTTATCTTCCACCCAGCTTCTGCTGATTGCTCTTAAACAGGCCTCAGCTTGTTTGGCTAATAGACGCTACAGGCACAAAACCATAGAGGGAAGGGCAAAGTGGTGGACACTGTATGTGTCCATATGTCCTCCTCTGAGCCCATGTCTCATCATTCAGTGCATAAAGAGACCAGAAATCAAAGCAGAGCCATTATAAACAACCAATCAGAAAGCCTGATGTGCAGCCGGGACAGGAGGGAATCAGACATCATCAGAGAGCTGGAACTGGACCTGTGTCTGCTGTTCACACACAAAACACTCTGCAGCAGGTACACACTGCTGTTAGGGATACACACCCAGCATGGTATACATGCACAAACACACACAAACAGCAATAATAATCATGCGTTAATTTGTTGGACTAATGCTTCCGGTAGTGGACACTCTGCTTGTCTCAGGGGTCCCTGATGACGCCTCTGTTGGAGGGGGAGTTAGGGGGGGGGGGGGGGGGGGGGGGGGGGGGGGGGGGGGGGGGGGGGGGGGATGGGGACAGGTCTGGACCATGTATGGGAGGAGTCTTTGTAGCAGAAATAAACATTAGATATGCAGCTCCTCTTCCCTTTAATTACATGATGAAGCTCTGCTAAGGTTAAAGACCCCATCCAGGTGCTGCAATGCTAATTGGGACACAGTGAAGCTGCTGTTGGACTTTATCTCAAGCTACCACACACACACACACACACACACGCACGCACGCACACACACACACACACACACACACACACACACACACACACACACACACACACACACACACACAAGACATATTTAATGGGTTACATGATGTGGTGCACTTCACATTTTAATTGTGTGAGCCAGGAAACACCCTGTTGTGGACGAGCTTTCAACACAAATGAGTGTTCAGCTAATGCACTGAGCCTGCAGAGCTGCTGCAGGGGGGATGGAATAACTGGTACAGTGAGCCTCAAACTGAACACACACACACACACACACACACACACACACACACACACACACAGGGATGTTGGTGTGCAGAAACACCCTCTGACAGGTCTGATACCAAGCTCTGTGAGCTTACCTAAAAAAGCACAGGCTTCAATCAGACTTCGTTTCGTTTTCGAAGCTGACCTGCAGTCATGAAGTAGATCTATGTGTTGTTTCTCAGTTTATGTGTCCTCCTCTGTGACTGCACATAATCACACATTTGTACTACTTACACACCTTTCACGTCTTTTTCAGCATCCTAACTGCAAATGAAGAAACAGTTTTTTATTGTGTTTGTATTTACAGCTTAAATATATATATATATAGACATATAGCATCATGCTAGCAGAAATGTCACCAGTACATTTATAGTATCCTACTTTAGAGAACAGGAATTTACTGTTCTCTAAATATATTTTTAGATATGCAGTATATGTAAATATATATATTGACTTATATTCAGGAGGAAGCTGTAATGAGGAGCATGAAAGGGCCTGATGTGAGGGGAGATCGCAGCTCGCTGTGCAGGATGGAGAAAACTTGAGATCTTCATTAAAACAGAGTAATGAAAGAAAATGATCTTAGCTGTCAGCTGATCAATAACACACACACACACACACACACACACACACACACAAACATACACACACCCCTGTTCTCTTGCTCCTCTGCAGTCCTGGACAGAGATAAATAAACTCAGCTTCTGTAAATGGAGCAGAAAGCGTGAGGGGGGGAGAGGGGGGAGTGAAGGGGAGAGGAAGAGAGTAGTAAAGCACACTTGCACGCTTTAGACTTCACTTTACAGAAACAGCCCCCCCCCCTCTCCTCTCTGAGGCAAACGGAGGGATGGTGATCTTTCCAAAGGTCATTTCAACCATTTGTCTTATCTCAGAGTTTCTTCACTCAGAAAGATCCACAGAAGAAACTTAGCCTGGGGCGCTCGCTTTGTTCATTTCAGCAGCAGCAGCAGCAGCAGCCTGATCCCTCCAAACAACAACGTCCGTTTATGTCTGCTACGAAATGATGTAGCTCTAAATTCAGCATCATTGATTGTTTTTCCTCTTTTTCCTCAACATGCAATCAAGGCCAGGCAGCTTGTAGCAGTGCTGTAACTTGCCTCATAAATAATTCATGCACAACCCTGTCGGTTGACTACGTTCATGTAAGCGTGCATGTTCTTCGACCTCTGCTCCCCAGCCTGGACTTGCCCTTTTCATTGTGCTGCTCTGTAAACACTAACAAGCTGCACAGAAGGAGAGAGGGAGTGGAGCACAAGCGGAGAGCTCCATGAGAGGACGGTAAAGTGACTGTGGCCTGATGCTGCTGCTGCTGCTGCTCAGAGCCCCACTGTGAGGACGACCGCGCAGAGCCACAGCATTTACCTGCTATTATGACAAACGAGGGCTGATTATTACCCAGGGTGCACTGGGGACAACAGTCATTAGAGCAACTTCCTGTTGCTGCTGCAGTTAGCCGCTCGTCCTCCAAAGCTGCTTCGCAAACACCTGCGCCGGACGCCTCAGGCTTTGGCAAAGAGTGAAGATTAATATTTATAAGAGCGCAGGAACAGCTTCAGACTCATTATCAGACAGAGAGAGCGTCCTGTTTCGATATTGAAGACAACAAAAGAGTTTTCCTCTCTACCAGTGCTGACATCTTTCTTTAATGACTGAAATGTCTGTGGCTCTGGTCAACATGCTGTCAGTCACAGTGAGGAGGTCAAGTCTGAGATGGAACAAAAGTAATCAGAGTCGGAGCTGCTGACAGTTAACTACATCTAACTCTGGATGCAGTGGTGTCCAAATGGGGGGGGGGGGTAATGAACCAACTATTGAAAAACCCACCCCGTAGTGCCATCTTGAGAAATAAAGAGTGCACTAAAGTGCCCCCATGGGAGCCAAAGCAGACAAAAAATTGTCTTCTAGGGAGCCAGACTTATGCTAATGTGCTCTCTTGTAAACCAAAGTGAGTGCTAAAATGCCTTCCTTGGAGCCAAGGGGCATTCAAAAGCACACAAAAGTTGCCTCTTCGGGGCAAAAATGCAAACTACAGTGCCAACTTGGGAGCCAAAACACATGCTCAAATGTTCTTTTGGGAGCTAAATTGTGTCCTGAAGTCTCCTCTAGAAGTTGAAATGCACAGTCAAGTGCTCTATAGGACGCATACAGCATAAAACATGCATCAATGCCCTCTTTGAGTCAAAACACATGCTAAAGTTCCTTCATGGTTGGCAAAGCACACTAAACTGCCACATGGCTGTTCAAAACATGATTAACTGTCTTCTTGGGTGGTAGAAATATGTGTCTCTTTACTTTTCACATTTGCCTTTCAAAAGGTTTATGCACACCACCACCTGGATTCTTTACAGGCCTGAACACTTCGCCTCCAAACAGGACACTTTAGGAGTGTCTTAAATGTTCGGTGTCTCCTAGATAAAAGGTTGTTTTCGAATATTATTTTTTAAAAATTAACTACAGCCATTTTTAGAACTTGAGAGAAGAACGAAGGAGGAAGAGCAGGGGGGGGTTCAGTCTTGAGTTGATCCGGTGTCTGCTGTGACAGTGATCATGGCCTCAGATAGAGTGAGACATGGACACACTCACCACACACAGGTGCTGGCCACTGAAGCCTCAGCTATGATGTAAGAGCCAATTCCTGGAGTTATAATAAATCCTCTCTCCATTCAGTGTGTGCTGATAGAGAAATGATTTATTCAGACTGAAACTGTTTTTGAACCAGGCTGTAAACACGTTTATTTCTGCTTCTGGCTTCACTCCTCAGTGTTGGAGCCTGCCCGCTGGAGCAAACACCTAAACTGCTGAGCCAATCCAACACACCGGACAGATATTCAGAGAATACTTGGCAGAGTGTACAACAAACCTCCAAACAGCAGATTAGTCATTAAAGTTTAGTGTTTATTAACCTCATCCTTCTGATTTAAATCTTCTGCAGCTGCGTCTGATCTCTGAGAGAGCTCACTCCATCATGATCTTCTCCATCATCATCTGATGCAGCTGGTGTCCCTGCACAGCCTCAGGTAACTGCACATTGCATTTCCAATATAAGCCTTCACTTGATATAAATATAGTTACAAATGTACAAAACATTCGGGATCAGCTCAGCAATATTCCCTCTGAGCTTAATAACACCAAGGGGAAAGGATCCACGTTTGGATGAGAGGATGAAAGGATGACTGTGAGTGGGTCATTGATCTGTGAGCTCTCAGAGAGGAGAGGAAGAAGAGTTTCATTTGAAAAAAAAAGAAAAAAAATCCACAATGTTCACATTTAAACCCTGAAGCTGTTTGATTTACTTGCTCAGCTGGTTAAAACACTTGAAAGAGATTCTTTTTTGTCTGATGAATAACTTAAGAGATCTCCTGCAGGCACATTTGGAGGTTGGTAAGATTACTCTTCTTTGGATAATAATGTGTTCTTTCCACAAAAAATAGGCTGTATTTAACTACATTTACTTTCAATAATGAACCCAAAGAAGATAAAGATGCACATTTTTACCGTTTAAAACTAAACGTCTCTGTATGTGTAACATGGGGCAACTTTGGTGTTACACGATGTTGCTTTCCCCTCTTCCCTTGAGGATAAATATGCTTTTGTGACACAATCAAAAATAATGAATATGACAAAGAAAACAAATTTTGTGAAATAATACAGATGAATAAATGAAATATATTTGTGATTGAAATCTTATCCCATTTAATCCACATTTTTCTCCAGATCTAATTTCTCTTCTCACAAACCACTGATTCATTTTCGTGTCCAGAATTTGCATTTGTAAGTTGTGAAGTTTTATATTCGTTTCTACACATAACTCGAATAGATGAGGCCTACTCTGAGGAATACAAGCAGCCTCCTCATTGGTCAGTCTCACTCATAGAGACGGTGTAGCAACTTATGACCTGACAAGTAGCTGGCATGAAGAGAGACATGGAAAGATAAAGAAGGGAGATCTGTCTCTTTCTGTCTTAATGATGCTGGTTACATTTATCATTCTTCCAATGTTCCAATGTTGCATAAAATATGTATTTACTGATTTATTTTTATATAATTAGGTCAATAACTGTTGTTTTAAGCAAACTGTCACTGAAGCCGGGTGGTAATAAGGTCAGTCACTTATGATGAACGTAGCCTGTTTTCCTCTTGTCACTCCACACTCTCTCCCCCTTCCCTCTATCCTCTATCCAATATCCTCCTCTATTAAATTAAAGGCACGGAAAGCCCAAAAAGGGACTTTAGATGATTAGTGCTTGTGTGATAACAGTCCCTAATAGTTCCTGAAAAAAAACACAGAAAGAACGACAAGTGTAACCTCAATAGTAGCAATACAGACACGAAACACAAGACACATCTGTTCATCCATGTTTGCTTCCTGTGTATCTCTCTGTCTCTCCCTAAGTGCTACCTGTGGGGTCAGAAGTTGTCACACCATCCCTCTGAGTGAGGCTGACCAATCAGGAGGCTTCTTGCATCATTCAGAGGATGCCCTGCCCTTGAGAGTTATGTGTAGAAAAGCAAATGCAAATTCTGGAATGAAGATGCATCTGTGGTTTGTGAGAAGAAAATCTGATCTGTAGAAAAAAAATCTGTAGGTTTAACAAGATGCAATTTATAAATAGATTTAATTCATTACTGTGTAATGTGATTTATAGTTGTTTTTTTTGGCTTTTGTGCCTTTATTTTGATGGAAAAGAGAGAACAGTGGATAGTGTAGGAAATGGTAATTGTGAGGGGGTGACATGCAGGAAAGTGACCCCAGGCTGGAGTCAAACCTAGGCTGCCCGCGCAAAGGGGAACCTCATTGAACGCAACCTTGACCACAAGGCCATCAGCTCCTGAGTTCATGTTTTTAAAATCATAATTTGTTTGCAAAATGTGTTTTTGTTCGAAAGTTCATTACTTTTGGTTGCATAATCAAGACACAGATTTCTCTCCATAGAAACAGAGCTTTGGATCCTTTCTGCTCTCACATCTCTCTGCAAAGACCAACACGCAGCAGATACACACCTGAGAGTTGAGCTTCAGTGGTTTGTAGTTCTCACTTGTGGGAACATAATTATGGCTGGTGGAGATTTTATTCAACATGTTTTGTTTCCAGTTTCTTTATAAATCATTGAATGAATGGACGAATGCCTGACTGGGTACAGAAGCCCCGCCTCCTCCCCTCTGACTGACAGCCTGGCCTCATGAATCAGTGGTGCTCAGGTACACCCTAAATCTCTCACTAACCCCCAGTTCTGCAGGGGTTATCTCATCCCTTTGCCCTCACAGTTAAACAGTCTGATGCTGAAGGATCACTGGCAGCGCTCTCTGCACATGCTCAGTGTCCGCCTCGCGCCGCAGTCTTTCTGGCAGCTCTTCCTGCTCTCACAGCAGCACACAAATGGAAATATTCATCTCAACAAGATGTTTACAGCATATGATTTATTTTGAAACTCTTCTGCCTGCTGTTAGGAATATTCATTGCTGATGCCATTTTATGGAAACAGAATATTCTCACAGCTCTATCTGTTTTATTCAGACCTGCTCCCTCCTCTTCCTCTTCCTCTCATTGGTTTTGGCTGCTAGTGCCACCAAGTGGCTGCTCCTTCTTCCCTCTGCAGAGAGTCACTGCAGCCTTCTGTCAGCCGGCCCCGTCTATGTGCTGGATGTTTCTGTTTTACATGTTCAGTGACTGTTATCAGCTCTGTGTGTGTTTGTGTGTGTGTGTGTGTGTGTGTGTGTGTGTGTGTGTGTGTGTGTGTGTGCGTGTGTGGTCAGAGCAGCTTTGAGGCCAGCTGATAGATGTGTTTCTGATTGTTGAGTAGCTGCTAGATTGAAGAGCCGTCCGCCAGCATCACTCTGGCTCTTCCTCTCCGCTCTGAAGCCGCCGTCTCCCAGGACGGAGGAGAGAGCGAGCGGCGTGAGTGATATACGAGCCGGAGTGAGAGAGATGAGAAGGACCTGCCATTCCCTGTCAAGAAGGGACGTTTGGAGGCGAGAGGTTACACACATTGAAATGCCATTTCCTGCAGTTCACCACTTCACTGGGGCCCTCAGCTCACAGTCCAGACGAGGAGCGCACCTTGTGAAAAATGGCTCCTATTACAGGCTTGACCCCGGCTGATCTGTGCTGTTGACCTCCACATATTATGATTGTGACCCCAATGCAGTGTCTCAACCTCTTCACCCTCTGCACACACACTCACACATGCATGCAGAAACACCCCCTGCAGCCCTCTCTCTCTCCGCTCCCACGGGTGCCTTTAGATTAGTAATGACCATCCAGCTAGCTGCCAATAGCGCTGCGGCGAGTATCTACTGCTAGCTCTTTGCTAAATCAGTGTAAATGGATCTGCTTCACACCAAAGGACAAGAAATTAATCTAACACTAATCACTAGCATGGACCACTTACCAGGTACGGTACATCAGCTGGAGCTGGATCTATAGTGATGAATTACTGACATTACTGCATGTTTAACAGTGCAGGGGGGAAAGTTACTGTAAAAAATCATCCGTTAAACTAATCACTTGACTTAAATGACTCACTCTGCAGAAGCTGAAGGTAACTGAGGTGCATGCAGTGAGGAAATGGATCACAGTGCAGCAGTATCAATGTTTTATAAGATCCACAGCGGGCTGATGAGAGGAAAGACTCAGGACTGACTCTTACTGGAATAAGATCCTCATCCCAGATAATGTTTTTACTTTTCATTTATATAAAGAGACTTATATAAGAATACTTTAATGTATGCTTTTGTGTTGTGCTTTATTTGTGCCTGTCTGCTTCCTGCTGACTGCATATATCAGTTAGATGTCTCAGTGTTCTCTGTTTGTGGGGGATTTTGCAACCAAACAGTCCACTTTGCTCAGAATTGGCATGAGGCCTGTATATATTGTCCGCCTACAGAGAGAAAGACATTTTCTGCTCCTCAAATTACAGAAAAATCCGCCTGCAGTGTGAAAATATCAAGATATAAAACACACAGTGACCATGCTTGTGTTGTAAGAGGTGAAAGAGACTGTCTCCATGCAGACGCTTCCTGTTCTCACACACACAAAAAACAGGATATATAAAAATAAGTCAGATTGAACTCTGAGGCTCTTTGTTTTTCTTCTTTTCTTTGGATCCACATGAGGACTTTTTTTTACAGTGACCACTGCTGGCTCAGCTCTCTAAAAGGATTGTTTCTGCAAAGTTAGAGGAGCTGAGCGACAGAAAACCAACCTGCTGTGGTCACAATGCAAACAGCAGACTGAGGCTGGAGCAAACACTTCATGGACTTTACTAGTGTTGCGTTTCTCTGGGCTTCTATCCACTCAAAGCTCTTTCCATGACACATGGATATCCACCTTTTTCTGTGTTCCCACTGATGGAGGAGGCTGCCACATGAGGACACAGCTCATTATTCTCTGCAGGGACTCAGGCTTTACTTCGAGGCTGATGTAACTCAGGTAACTTCTTAATCTTAGTTAACTAAACTCTGTCAGCCAATCAGAACCCAGGGCATGGTGAGGAATGAACAAGAATCACAAAGTTCACTTCCTCTTCCTCCCACAGCAGCTCCTTTAGTGAAGGCTTGAATATTCAGACAGCAGTTTTCTTTAAACTTCCATGAACAAATGCTGCTACTTTTCATGCTGTTTTACATTGTGTATTGTTTCTGTTAGCTGTAAAATTCATGGTTGGATGTCCTAACCAAATCCCCTTAAGAAGATCACTGATTTAAGCACCATTAAGTCCACCAATTGAGTTTAAGATGATATTTTAAAGGGTTGACATTTTAACATACGGGCAACAGGTGAGTTTGTGGTGCAAATAAAAGCTACCTGTAACGACTGTTACCACCCTCTGTCTCTGCTTAGGTGAGAACTGTGGCATTTGGACAGCACTACCCCATAAACACTTCTCTCACAACTTTCAACTGTCCTTTAAAGTTGTTTAGTCCGTCCACGGACTGATACAGAGATGCTGCCATTGCATCCTTCATGTAAGGCCTGCTGGAAACTGAGTGTGTGCTGCATTCTGGTCCTCTAACTTCAACACTCCTACGAGCTGTATGAGCAGGGCAACCATAAACATAATAAACGTAGACGCCTCACTGAGTGCTGGAGTGTAACCCGATGTCAACCCAATACTGAATGGCCCCCTCTCTCTAAGATAGCACCAGAGCAAACCAGAGTCATAACAGAGCAAACAACTTTGCCCATATTATTAGCGGCAATAACCAGCGCAGTGGAAATGAAATATCAGATAAAACTAATGAAATATAAATTAAAAACAGTTTAAAAAATATGTATATTCTTACTTCCGTTTCTTAGCTCTGTTTTATACTGATTGACAGTCTCTCATGGTTTCAGTACACTTGAAGGCTCTATGCTTCGCTTTTTTTTTTTTTTCCCTCTGTATGTGAACACTACTGGCATATATGGAGAAGAAACTCAACATCTGCCAACCATTGTGTGAAACCACTTTAGCAGGTATTAAGTGCAGAAGTCTCAAAAGGTTAATGATTTGTGTTTAATTTACATTATTTCATAATATTATGTTGTTCCACTACATCAGAATGCAATTACAACATATTTTTACTTTGTGTTTGTTATCAAAAATATCCAGTATGTTTTTTTTTGTCTCTTTCAAGCACTCAGGACTTTCACTCAGTATCAAATGCAATCCCATCTGTGGCGATACAATGCCCAGAGCTTTGTCCGGTCATTCACCTCAGTTTGCTACCATTGCTATGGTGATAGCTATGGACGCTACTAAACTGAAGCCAGTGAATGAACATCCGGAGAAAGAGAGAAAGAGAGAGAATGAAATGAATTCAAATGAAGCATAATACAAAGTATTTCATCATGAGAGCACATGTTTAATGTGTAAGAGTGTCCTTTATCATAAATGCATCTCTGCCATTTGTAATAAACCAAATCGTGTAAAAACTGGGTTATAAAATTGAGTTATGATTATTGTAGTGGGGCACAGTAGAAATAAATGCCCCAGAGGTGCATGGAAGTCCCATCTAAGAGCAGCTGTGCTAATATATTTTCTCCAATAAAAAGTACAAGTCTATGAAACACCTAACTATGGTCTGTCAATGAGGGAAAGAATCTCAGAGCAGGAACATCACGCTTAAGTTTTCCTCCTTCAGCACAGTCACATTTGCATTACAGAACTGGTGAACTTTTGGTGCTTTGACTCATGACTGACAGATATCCACCATCACACAGACCCAGACACTGACAGGTTCATGCTACATCCCTTTGCATCTTCCCCGGATGCTCCCCAAAGACTATGAGCCCTTTCACAAGCTGCGATGTGTTAAAGTTTGATGCTTTGAAGTTTGTGTGACAGGACATGACTCCAAGAAAGCTCAGAGAGGAAACAATGATGCATATTTAAAGACAAAGATTGGATAAAAACAGTGTGATTTTCTCATAAATGACTCAAAGCCAGCTGAAAATCAGTCCTCGGGCAAGTATCATGAGAGAGGAAGAACCCAACAGGCTCGACTGTGTCTGATTGATTTTCACATTAAGATTTTCTGCAACATTATTCAAATGTTCTGAGATATCTCTGCTTCCTTCCATCTCTGGGAACAGATCAATGGAGAACTTCATCCCTCTAAGTCTTAGTTTGACCCCAAAGCACACCAACAAATATCCTGCACTGGAGACTGTAGACTGTCTGTAAACTGTGCCACTCACTTCCATTCAGCCTGTCTGTAACACAGGGTGTGGGATGAAGACGTGCTCTGTTGGCAGTACTGAGAGGACTTTACATATTTAACATGTTTAACATATTAGAGCTCGTTTAAGAGACAGTGCTCACAGTGAGAAATCAAGGAAGCAGAGAAGTTGTTTCACATTTATGCAAAACAAATGTGATCAGAAGTAACCTCGAGGCAACACTACACAGAGGCTGAGCCGTGGGAGGAAGGCAAGCAAATATTTAATCAAAGTTAAGATGAATGTCTCTGTGTTATGTTTTATATCTACATCTACATCCAACTCTGCAGCCTGGCAACAACTTCCACCAATCACAACTGTTGAAATGTTCTGTACAGTAACTCGCTCAGTGCTGCCAGAAATAAAACATCATGACCATGTGAGAGAAACAGCGCCGAGGAGGCGAAGAAATAATCCACCAATTTGATTACAGTTGGTCTGATGGACACCATGGTGCTCATAAAACTCCATTTATTTGCTCAGCATTTTATTAGCCAATATTAAAAGCTATTAAACAGTGGGTAAGCTGTTTTTGTAGGCAGACTGATGATTAAACAAAGAGTCAGAGCGCAGACAAGTGTGGCAGAAACCTGGAGAAGAAAGTGTCTTTTATTTCACCCAGCACCTCGTCTGTGTCCCTGAACCAGCCACCCTCACCTCCCGCTCTGATAGTTCAAGCTCATTAGATTTTCCATTGGAATACTTATTGAAAATACCTTTTGCAATTCAAATACACAATCCAGAACCCCAGAGGGATAATTTTATCATCTCCATATTCATCTGCTGCTGTGTCAACATCCCTCTCCCCCGTGGATGTTATAAGAGATGTTAAGTTCTCCTCGGTAATTCAGGAAGTAAAACTGGAGCTCATCTCAAACAACATCTCCTGTCACAGAGAATCTCCTGTTACAACCTGTCATGTTACAGATGATCTCATGTAACAGAGCATCTCTCATCACAGGACATCTTCTGTTTGAGCATTGGTAACACTTTATATTAACTACAAACTTTTAGCACAAAAAAAACATTAGTACAATATTAATTCATACTAGACTCATCATCTGTAAAAACAGTGTTCATAAATAAATACTCATTTTTAAATCATGAACAAACATGGTTATAAATGTTTAATTATTGATGAATATGACCCTCTTTAATCTTTTAAACTAACCCTCTGTTCATTATATTTAAACGATGGATTCACCAATTACAAATAAGAAACTGTGGTCACTGTAAAGTAGTCATAAACCATTTACAGATTAGATTGTGATGGTTAGTCAACACCTAATTATAGAGCACATTGTGATTAATTAAGGTCATCACAAAGCTGTTCGTTCTTTGTTTTGTGAGTTGATCTACAGCGAGGACCTTTATGCTTTACAAACATTCCCTGATTAGATTTAAGACCCTCACCTTAAGACAGAAGTCACAGATATTGATTTAACAGAACAAGGAAACAGACAAAACGCATGTACTTCAATTCATAGCCAGAAATGAAAGGTCGATTTAAAACCATTCTTATCAGTAATTCTTCATATGAACTTACAATACTGTGCAACTTAATAAAACATGTCAAACTTAAAGTGCTAAGAGTGAAAATAACTCAAATAACATATTTGATATAACGTACATAAAAAGACAGTAATATTTGAGTGCTGGCTGAATAAAGCCATATGAACAGTTTATAAAAAGTCCATAGCTGGTTCATAATGACAATAACACTTTGTAATTGGTGAATCTATCACTTATGAAGTTTGAACAAAGGGTTATTAAACAAATTATAGAGGGTCATATTCATCAATATTAAAACATGTATGACTGTTTTTCCATGATAAATAGATCAGTGTAAATGTATAATCACTACTTTTGCAGTTTAGGAGTTAAGAAAAAAATAAAACAGAATTTAACAGAATTTCAGTACTGCTAAAAGCGTTTTGTTGATAAAAAGGGTAACTGTATCCATGTCTTGTAAAACAGTCCTGTGACAGAGCATCTCCTGTCATAAAGTCTCCTCTGGAACGGGAGACGCTCTATCACAGAGTGTCTCCTGTTACAGAGTGTCTCCTGTTATAGAACCTCTCTTGTCACAGACTTTCTCCTGTCACAGAGCGCACCCTCTAATAGAGCGACTTTTATCACAGAGCATCTCTTGTTACAGAGCGTCTCATGTTACAAAGCCTCTTCCGTCATAGACTATACCTGGTACAGAGCATACCCTGTCATAGAGGGTCCCCTGTCATTAAGTGCCTCTTGTCATAGACTGTCTCCTGCCTAGAGCGTCCCCTGTCACACAGCATCTCTTGTCACAGAGTGTCTCTTGTCACAGAGCGTCTCATGTCTCCTGTCATGGAGCGTTTTCTGTCACAGAACATCTCCTGTTACATAACCTCTCTTGTCACAGACTTTCTCCTGTCACAGGGCGCACCCTCTAATAGAGCATTTTCTGTGATAGAGCATCTCTTGTTACAGAGTGTCCCCTGTCACAGAGCCTCTTCTGTCATGAAACGCCTCTTGTCATAGAGTGTCTCCTGCCTAGAGCGTCCCCTGTCAAAGAGTGTCTCTTGTCACTGAGTGTCTCATGTTACAAAGCCTCTTCCATCACAGACTATACCTTGTACAGAGTGTCTCCTGTTATAGAGGGTCCCCTATTGTAGAGCATCTGTCTCCTGATCCAGGTTCTTTCTGGTCACCAAGCATCTTGTGCATCTCTCTCCTCTCACAGGCCTCTGTCTCTGAAGCTGAGTGGGCTCAGGCTGTTTCTGGATGCCTCTTGCTAAAATAAATCACAACATGTCAGCGTGACCCTGCTGAGACAGGTTTAAATATTCATCTGACCTGAAATCTAACAGGAGAGTGACATAACCGGAGAGTTTCCAGTGAAAGCTGCTCAATCTGCTCAACATCTTCTGCTCTTTCTTTTCTGTCTGTTTTCTGATTTGAAAGCATAAAACTGATGCTTCGCTTTAGTGTAGTGTAACATTTAACGAGTGACATATTATTTGTTTAAAAAAAAAAAAAAAAACACTCGAGGAGAAGGCTTGTTTATTTCACAAGCTTCCATTGAATTTATCATTTTATTCCATTATTGACTGCAGGGAAGTATGTCTTACTGCTGTAATACAGAAATGCATGGTGGGTACGTGTGCATCTTCTTTTATTTTGCTGAATTGACTATTGGAGTAATTTTGGTTCAGTTTGAGAACATAATCAGCTGTGGTATTTTTAACAGGAAACAGTCCATCCTTGTGTTAGAGGAAATGTCATTAACTGCTGCTTCCAGCTAATTACAGGAACAGCAGCTCTGAGCCGGCTAACAGCCGTCTGCAGCTGACTTCTTATTATCTCTGACCTGTGATTAACACGACTTTGTTTTTCACAGTCAGAGAATGTGCCTGAAAAACAAACCCCATCACATTCAGCAGCTCGGTCCACTGCTCCCACATGTGACACTGTGAAGTTCATCCTCGGACTCTTCATCAGCCTGAGCTTGATGCTCATCGGTGATGAAACCTGTGAGGATAATTCAGACATCACGCTCAGGTTGGCAAGCAGAGGTTGTAGAATCCTGGTACATCAACTTCTTCAAACCCAAACACAATCTCTTTCCACAGCCCAACCCCAAGGTTTGGTTCATATAGTTCTTAACAAATGTATCATACCACCATCCAGTCAGGTGTTTGCTGTGGTTAATCCACCAGTTTGTGCAGGCTCTTTAATGAAAATGATGTTGTGAATGCTCAAATATGAAAAATGTCATCTCCTTGAATTTTCAAATGTGCTGTTTTACAACAAAGCATGAAAACAGTAAAGCACATTGTTAATTTTTGATTGATAAATTACAGACAGTGACTTATGTTACTGGAAATGCCACCACATGGAACGTTCTCTAAAATGACTTGAAGATGAGGGATCTTTTTTTTTTATTGAGTTTGATCAGTTGATCTTAGAAGATAAAATCTACAAGACAACTGAATAGTGCCATGTATTTCTGATTTTTTATCCGTGACTGTGCTCATTGTAAATTGTTGTTTTCTATCAGCTTGTTGTTGTAAACAGTCTTGTTATCCTGTATGGCTTTGTATGATGTGCTACTGCCCTCCTGGCCAGGTCACCCTTTTGAAAGATTTCAATGGGCTATTTACCTTGTTACATAAAGGTTGAATAAAACAGAAAGAGAAATGTGTTTCATCAATTTTATGCTTGTCTGAAGTAATCTCTGATGTTTCTGGCTGAAATTTGGGAATAAAACAATCCTCCCTCCTGTTTATTTAAGACAGTAATGTATGTAAATTTAATGGATATTTCTTGCTGGCACACTGTACTACACATTGGAAATAAACAAACAAGCAGGAGTGTATTTCTTCGAGTATTACATTTCTTGAAAGGCTTCTTTTAGTTTTACCTGGCATTTTGAAAAAAAAGTGTATTTCAGGAAATCAGAAAACAAAAAAATGATGTTCAAAGAATAATACATTTATTTTTTTGCTTCGTAAATTTTGACATTGCCCTTATTTTAAAGAACTTGACGTATCAATTATTCTTATTCCATCTGCAGATACAGTGCTCAGCATAAATGAGTACACTCCCTTTGAAAAGTGAGATTTTAATCAATATCTCAATGAACGCAAGAACGATTCCCAACATTTTGACAAAACTGAGTTTCATGGAACATTTGTTTCACTCACAACATGAAAGTAAGATTGATAATATAACTAAGATTACAAAATCATCAGTTTTACTCAAAGGAGCTGATGCAAAAATGAATACACCCCATAACAAAAACTACTGCATCTAGTATTTTGTATGACCTCCACGACTTTTGAGGACAGCACCAAGTCTTCTAGGCATGGAATGAACAAATTGGCAACAAACTGCAACATCTATTGTCTTCCATCCTACAAAAACGATCTCTTTTAGAGACTAGATGCTGGATGGAGAGTGATGTCTCTTTAGAATTCCCCATAGGTGTCCAATTGGGTTCAGATCAGGAGACATACTAGGCCACTGAATCTCTTTCACCCTGTTCCTCGTGAGAAATGCAACGGTGGCCTTGGAAGTGTGTTTCGGATCATTGTCATGTTGGAAAAGTGCATGAAGGCCAAGGGCACGGAGCGATGGTAGCACCTTCTCTTTCAATATGGAGCAGTACATCTGTGAATTCATGATACCATGAATGAAATGCAGCTCCCCAACACCAGCAGCACTCATGCAGCCCCACATAAGGACACTGTCGCCACCACTTTTGACTGTTGGCACCATGCACTTTTCTTTGAACTCCTCACCTTTGAGACACCATGCAATTTTGAAGCCATCAGTCCCAAAAAGATTTAGTCTTGAATAAATTCGTCAGGAAAAGTACTTTTAGTGCGTGCAAATTCACAAATCTTGTTTGCAATCAATGGCCCACATTTGTGGGGGTATTTTGTCGTACAGTGTTCCATGGAGTATTTTGATTCTGATACGAGTGTAAAGGTTTTCTGTCAAATCTGTTGGGGTGTACTCATATATGCTGAGCACTGTATATTACAAATTATTTCAAGAAACCCAGGAATTACATTTTTCCTTCATTTTCTGAAAATATGACATTTTCTTCTTTTCTGTCTGGTGCATGGGACTCATATAACATTGTAGGTATATTATATACATCCATCATACGTCTTATGAGATATTTGTACAAGAAAATAGATAAAACACTTACTTTGTTTTGAGTTTTTGATGGATACAAATCAAAGCAGGTGTTGTCACAATCCTCAATGTGACACCAGTGAGACGTTAAGGACTCTTCTATTCACCATAACTGTGAGGGCTCCTCACTGTCTGTTTTTAAAACTCGTCTTAAAACCCACTTTTATTCCTTGGCTTTTAACCCACCATGAGACTCAACTCTGTTTTAGTGTTTGGTGGTTTGTTTTTAGTTATTGTTTTACTTATTGTTTTTATTGTTCTTAAATGTGTTTTTAGGAACAATGAAAGAATAACTTAAGTGTTATATATGATTTTTATCTTTGTTTCAGTGTTTCTGTCCATATGTGTACAGCACTTTGTTTTCAGCCATGGTTGTTTTTAAAGTGCTCTATAAATAAAGTTGAGTTGAGTTGAGAGAGTTGAGGTCTTTCCCAAGCCAAACCAAAGCTGGGATGGTTCCTAGATCTCTTTAGAGCTGTCATCAAAGGTTTTCCTTCTTCCTGATGAAAGTTACAAACACCTGCAGCAGGTGTTGGGGTCATGCACGGTCACTGGAACAACAAAAGTCAACCAGCTGCTTTAGAAAGCAGTCAAATCCAAGAAAAGCAGACCATAACACCTCTTTATCTTGGATTGGGTCCCAGATAAAACTTCCACTTCAGCCAGGACCTTACTCACTATTATAGGGACCAACACTGCACTGCCTGAATAAAGGCTGAGCTCTGTATCTGAAGACTTTAACGTTGCAGTGTGGGTTTTTCTGAGTTGAAGAATTGTTAAAGGTTATTTTCCCAAAGACTTTTCCTGTTAAACAGAAAGTAAAGCACCAAAATGACCTTTTCTAAGAGCGCTGTTTTATTTTAAGTCATTAGCTCGCTAACTGGCTTTGTCCTTTAACGGTGTAAGGAGGAAACCTACTGCTCAAAGGAAATTATAGATTTCACACACCATTACTGGATCAGCCAAACTTCTGGTGCCCAGTGAGGAGCTCAGAGTAATGATCCTTCATACATCACAAACTCATTTCTGCCTGTTTTGCACACAGCCTGATTAAAATGCCCTCCTCGGTCCCCAGCCTCCGGGCTCCTCGACCTGCCACTAACACTCCTCTTGTTTCTCGCTGTTCCCTCGTTATCACCGCCAGCTTGCCTGTCCCAAACGCCCTTCCTCCATGTGGTTTTTAATACACCACCTGCCTTGAGATGCTCACCCTGCATCTCATTACAACTTTTACAAACACATCAGGGTTTACACTCATATTTTAAGAGCTCAGATTCCCAAAAAGACTGACTGAGGAGAGATAACACCACAGTTTGTGCCTTAGATCATCCCAATAACAAGCAGTTAATAGAAACACTCGAGTGGTTTGGGAACGACTACATCCCTTGGACGACAGGATGGTCATATGAGAGCGGGGATTTGAGGGGAACAGATGAGCTCATTGGACAGGTTTAAAACTATTATGGAAAACAATTAGAGAGAGAAAGAGGACATGAGTGAGTTAGAGGGAACGACTGGCACTAAAGAATGAAACCAGCAGATCAGGTTTGAACCCCTTCACAGAGATGAGTACACGGAGCTGATTACATTTAGAGCTCCTTAACAGTTTATTAAACCATCAATAGGCCTCTCTGCTCATGTGTGTGTGTGTGTGGATAGCTGTGAGTATGAAAACAGTCAAATGAGGACATGTTCATGGCAGAAAGTTAAAATGTGTGTTTAAAATGTGTCTTTATGATAAATGTGTTGAACAAATTCTGAAACAGTGACATGAGCCTGGTGTAAACAGATCTACTGTCTAAGAGAGCTACATATGGAGCTTTGAAAGGCAGGATTCAGAGATACACATCAAAGCCTGTTTACAGGAGCTGTGTGAATGTGAATAGGTGTAGAAAGGGTTTGGAGGCTGTGGGGGCAGCTGTGATGAAAAGCCTTAAGTTATAGATGCCAGCTGGAAACAAAGCCCACTGCTCGGCTCTGCTTCTACTTTATACCTCAGCTACCATAGAAACCATTACCATACCACAGCAGAACCACAGAATCCAACTGGATCTCACAGGATAAGTAAACCCGGAGTTACACTGAGGGTGAGGAGCAAACATGAGGGAATAAATACTGATGAGTGAAAAAGAGCCCGTCATGAGTTGATGTTATCATGTAAGTACAGTGCCAGTATGTTTGTTGGTGCGGAGTAAGAGTTAAATTTATCATGAGCCAGTGCTGTTGGTCTGGGTTTCTAAAACATTTTCGTCTGTGACCCTCATAAAAGCTGTACATGTGATCACAACCGGCTTGATTTGTGGTATGAATAACCATAAAACTTAGGTCTAACCGTGCGCAATTGTGCCCAGGCAACTCTCACTTTTGGCCAGATGCCAGAATACTCACAAATAAAGTCAATAAATTAGATTTTAGGTTGAAAAATTCGCAATCCTTCATCTGTAAAATGTTTAATGAACTGCATAGGACACAATGCAGGTTCGTCTGTTCATGTTACTTCTGCCTGAAACTGACACAGACCTGCTGCACTTCTCTCTCTCTCTCGTCTGCAATGCGATCAGGCTGCAGCTTCTTTCAGAGCTGACAAACATTTAACAGAGATCTTTCAACATTTTCAGACTTGAACAGAAATGATTATACCAAGGCTTCAAAAAAATTAAGATACCACAGATTAATTACTTATAAATTGATGTGTTGTTGTTGAGTACAACAATTTGTGAAGTCATTGTTTAAACTCTGCTGTAGTTTGGTTTGTTACATCCACGCCACTTTTCAGGCTGTAAATCCACACAGCTCCATTTCTCTCTACTTCCGTTACTATGGCGTCGATCTCTAGCACAGAGAAGTCTCTTTTTTTTCCTGTGATGCCTCCCTCCACGTCATAAATTCCGTGGGTTACTATTGGTTCGGCGTGCTAAATCTTGAATAATTAGGGGCGTGTTATTTAAATGACGATTGTTTTCAGCCGCCAGATTTATCAACACATGATCGAGTGTACGTCGAGATTGGAGCTGGTATGCCTCTTTCATAAATCACACATGAATGTTGCTGTAAGCTCGTTTCTACACCTAAATCTGCGCCGATTCCCACACAGGATTATTAATGAGGGCCATTATGTTCACATGTTCACAGATGCTCACAAAAGTCCACTATGTTCCAAGTAGCTCATAATGTTCACATGAAACACGATGTGTCCACATGAAGTACTTAAACTTCATAGAAACACTATTATGTTATCTATAGAATTTATTACCTTGTAGAATTGTGTCTAATCTTTTGCTAAGGAGGCTCTCTCTCATCTGGTGTACGTTCCTGTATGCTTGTATGTGTAGCTGCATAACCTTTTGAACTGCTCTCTAAATTCAGTGAGCTCACTCAAGATGATGAGTGGTCAGGAGGAGAGGACCCTCATTATCTGTGAAGGCAGCATTAATTCTGAAAGGTACATGGTTCAATGACGTGGCGTCCCTTTTTTGTGTCCGAGTGCAATATTTCTTTCCATCATGAATTGAGTATTTCATCACACGTATTTCTTTATTCTATGAAACCTGTGTTATTTGAACACATCTTTAAACTATTAAAATATAACATGTTTTTTGTGTTTTGGTTCCTCAAACCCCCAAAATGTCAGGTGGTGCAACCGTCCTGACAAGCATCCATGGTAATTAAACTCTAAAAAACACACAAAATGAAAATGTATGAGTCACTACAGACACTTTAGAGATACTTGCCAATAATTTCACACAGAAAAAATAACAGGAACATATAAATATATTTTCATATATTTGGTTGCGCCACATTTTTGGGTGCTCAAATTAAAAATACTAAAAAATAATGAACCTAAAAACTTTGAAATGTTGGTCAACTACTGAAATCTGTTAGAAAACATAATTCTTCTCTCAGAAATATGTTTTTTTATCCATTTTCAAAGAACTTTTTAAAAATAAGTTTTTAGACCCTCTTTTTGTCATTGACCCACACAAAGGTATTGGAGCAACATATGCTGCTATCCAAGCCACTTTGTCTTTTTTAGGGACGTCCCTGATTATTTCAGCAAGACAATGAAACCAAGACACATTCTGCTCCTGTTACAACAGCGTGGCTCCATAGTAAAGGAGTGCAGCTACTAGACTGGCCTGCCTGAAGCCCAGACATGTCACCTATTGAAAGTGTGTGATACATTATCACAAAATATGATGAATGGGGGACTGTACGGTGGCGCAGCGGGTAGCGCTTCAGCCTCACAGCAAGAAGGTCACTGGTTCGGTTCCCCGTTTGGGCATGGTTGGCCTTTCTGTGTGGAGTTTGCATGCGTGGGTTCTTTCCGGGTACTCCGGCTTCCTCCCATAGACCAAAAACGTGCGCCTGTTAGGTTAATTGATTATTCTAAATTGACCGTAGGTGTGAGTGTGTGTGAATGGTTGTTTGTCTCTATGTCAGCCCTGTGATTGACCGGCGATCAATCCAGGATGTACCCCGCCTCTCGCCCAATGACAGCTAGGATAGGCTCCAGCCACCCGCTACCCTGAATAGCAGGATAGACGGTTAAGAAAATGGATGGACGGATGATAACAGGGACCCCAGGCTGTTGGAGTTGTACATTATAAGAATGGGAATTAGTGTCCTCAGTTCACAAACTCTTATTGAGTGTTGTTCAAAGAAAAAGTGATGTAACCTCATGCCCAAGCTTTTATGGAAATGTGCTGCAGACATCAAATTCAAAAGGAGTGAGTATTTGAAAAAAGGAAGACAACAACAACAAACAAAAAATATATACAGTTCAGTTTGAAAAACAAACATCCTTTTTTCGCAGTGTATTCAATTGAAAGTAGGTTAAACAGCAAATCACTGAATCCTGTTTTTATTCACATTCCACACTGGTTCCAACTCCATTCAAACTGGGGTTGTATTTCTAAGTTCTATCTGAATTAATGTGAATAATTTCTTTAAAAATAAAAAAATAACATAAAGTGTTCCCGTTCAGTCGACTCTAGCCTCACTGTTTTATGAAGTTCTGCCTTTAATGCACAGAAACTTAGTTCTTTCAGCACGGAGGAGAAACTTTTATACCCAATGGGAGGGATCATTTTTCTCCTATTCTAGGTCATTCTCAAAAGGTGGTCAAGAGAAATAAAATCCCTCGCCTCCTACATCATCCACTGCTGGCCTTGAGCTACATCATGCTGTTCATCTTCCTCCACCAGCTCACATTTTTCTTCATTTCATGTGCAGACGTTCATCTGTCACCTCTGCAAATACTGTACACAGTCCAGGCTCCGTGAAAACAGAGGGACTTCCTCCATCACTTCTTCTTTTCTCTCATTTCTGTATTTGAAGTCTGAGGCTGTTCTGTGACACGTGATGTTCACAGAATGCAGCTCCCCCAGTGACTAAATCCATCCTGTGGGGAAACCTGTGGGTCTTTAGTCTACGTTTGTTGACATGTCCTCCTCGCTCTTTAGGTGATTCTTGCGGAACTATCGTCCTGACAGCTTCCTGAAAATCTTCATTTTTTTCCCTCATTCATTACTGATTCTGCCAGAAACAAACATTTCCTCTCCGACTGATTTGTGACCATGATCCAGAGGTGGAATCTGTCAACACTGCTGTTTGCCTTTTCATCCCCCTGTTTCTGACTGCATTCCATGGAAGCAGAGCGAAGGAGAGAAGAAGAAGGAGAGAGAGGAAGAAGGATAGAGGTGAGAGGATGGACAGGGAGGAGAGAGGGGAGTGAAAGAAGGGAAAGAGAGCTGAGGGGAGCTGGGGAATCACTCACTTCTTTCTGCAGAAGAAGAGGAGGAGGGGGAGGTATGAATATTCCGATTTTACTCTGCTCATTAGAGACGGCTGCCTCTTCCTTTGGGGGAAAGCTCTGCTTGTGTTTGTTTCCAGCCTGATTACTTGCATGATGTATTCCACAGTTTTATATTCAGTGATGGGAGAAAGATGACGTTCTGGCAGGCTGACAATGAGGCCTAAGGGGCTCCACAACAGGCACAGTCAGCTTTATTCAAGGCAAAGATCAAAGGCCACGCTTTTTTACCCCAAATTAGTCACCATCTCACTGAGGAAAAACTCTCCTCCAGCAGCCCTGCTCACCGCTCTGCTCCCAAACAAGGCCATCTTTCCACAGGCAGTGCTTGCTAAAGGGAGATTGTTGTTTTGGGACCACAGCCTATAACAAATCAGGAGTCCACACTGCCAACCAAATGACAAGCTGCTTTCTACATTTCACTTTGGATGACCCAAGAAAGACACATCATTTGTTGGTCCTTTGGCATGAGGACCATGGCTGCAGCTGAACCCTCTGGACAGCAACACCCATCAACAGCCAATCAGCAGCTGGAGGAAGACACCTTCTGTCCATCACATCCCTGCCAGAGTCTGCAGAATGCTGCACTGTCAGTCCATGTTACACAGGATCATCAGGAATGTAATTCTGCTGACATTATTATAAGGTTTTTGTCATGTCTGAATTCATGCTTCTCTCTCATTACTACAAGGAAAACGGGAAGGTAATGGAGTAGATGTGATCAGAGTTTGTTCTCTGTTACTCTGATAGGAGACTCACTGCAGAAAGTATATTCCCTGACAACACAGCAGAGTGACAACAAAACTACTCTGACAACATTTGGCACCTGTTTTATTACAGCAGAGCTGAAAGTAAGCCAGACAAGTCAAGAGCAATAACTACTGATTACAACGGGAATCATATGGAGGGAGCAGGAACTACAAAATAAAACAGGAAACACAAACTGGGAGATCTATAGAATAAAACTGGACACACACAAGAACTATAAAATGATAAAGAAAACAATTGGAACAGGAATAACAACACACACACAGAAAAGAAAAGGGAAAAAAACTGGATACACACCAGAACTACTAAAAGAATGGGAAACAATGCAAGAACTAACTACAGAATACAACAGGAAACACCAAAGGCAAAGCTGAAAATGCAGAACAAGAATCACTTGGAATAAGACCTTCAAAATAAAACAGGGGAAAAAAATCCACCCAAGAATTAAAAATTAAAACAGGAAACACCCAAAGCAAGGATCACCCAATGTGGTAGAAAAACAAACAAGACTGACAAAATAAAACAAGAACTACACAGGGAGCAAAAACTACAAAATTGAACAGGAACAACACACACACAAACTAAAAAATAAAACAGGGAACTCACACAGAGGGACAACCTAAGTAAAAACACACGAGGAAAATATCACAAGACATAGAACATTAAAACTACAGGACATCTAGACATCGTGTCCTGACTTCAAGAGACAGGTACAGAAATCCAGCAGGCTACAGAGAGAAAAAGGAAAATGAAAAATAAAGATTAAACAGAACAAAATGCCAGGGTCAGCTGGCTCAGGGATTAAACTGGAGGGTGTTAAAACAAGAATTTGAAGTAAATATAATATGAATGATGAATCTATATCCTGCCGGCTGCACGGTGGCGCAGCGGGGAGCGCCACAGCTGGAAGGTTGCCGGTTCGATTCCCTGTTCGGGCCATGGTTGGCCTTTCTGTGTGGAGTTTGCATGTTCTCCCCGTGCATGTGTGGGTTCTCCGGCTTCCTCCCACAGACCAAAAACATGCCCACGTTAGGTTAATTAATTATTCTAAATTGCCCGTAGGTGTGAGTGTGTGCATGAATGGTTGTTTGTTTCTGTGTCAGCCCTGCAATTGACTGGCGACCAATCCAGGATGTACCCCGCCTCTCGATAGGCTCCAGCCACCCACAACCCTGAATAGCAGGATAGACAGCTTATGAAAATGGACAGATGGATATATCCTGCCTTCTCTAAAGTTTAACTCATGCTTGTTAGAAGGAGACTGGTCTCATTCAGGTTGCAGAACTTTGGAGGGGACAAAGAGAAAAAAGTTCAAAAAAACATTAATAGCAGCCATGACTTTTATAGAGGCTATTTTGGGGCCTTAATCTTCTAATGTGATAGGTGAGGACAGTGCCAGAGCGTGGATCGACATGCGGGAAAGAGGCCACAGGCACGCAGGTCACCCATGCGAAGGCAAACCTAAAGGAGTGGGACCTATAGCAGTAGGCCATCTGCTCTCCTTTACTAACATTTCTAATATTTAATCATATTTTACATTTAACCAGATCAACAGAGAGGTCCATCCCTCCACAGCTATGGTTAGCAAAACGGCTGCATCCACTTAAACGGAACACACATTCATTAGTTTGATGCTAATTTGTCAGTTAAAATATATATCAGTGAATTAAAGAGTCCACAGTGGGTTAGTTACATACTTTCATGACCTAATGATGTGTTAAACATTGATGAGTCATTAACTTTACATTAAACCATGATTACCTGAGCTTTAATCTGCTGTTTTATTCATCAGGTCACACTTAAACACACAATGATAAGCCTGTCAGTTAGCTGCGCTCAATTGTCTTTTAAATGGGAAACATGCATATTTAGGGCCAGAACCTCACCCTGCAGTCTGGCCCTCTTGAAAACTTAAGGATTTTCATACTTGTTTAGTGTCTTGGGCCGCTTAAGTCCCAAATTATGTACCCCGAGCATGCTTAAGTCTGACGAAAGTTTGCCTGAAATACAGCAAATTTATGAATCCAGTGTTATTGTGCAATTACGTGCTCCATAATGTCCCATGACTAATTTAAAAAAAGAAAGAAAAAAGAAAAAAAGACGCTCTCGTTCAGCTACAGGCCTGAATCTTTTCTTTTCATGCATAACTATAATGACTAGACCAACTAAAAAGTCTATAACAACTATATGACTTTCAACGGGAAGATTGAAAATTTGACATAAATGGTGAATGTTGATGATTTATAGGGTAAATGATTGAATAAACTAGTCTCACAGTTTTTTTCAGGTTATCTTTTAATTGCATATATGTATACTAGACAAACTGAAGAGGAAAGGATTTTTATACTTAATAAAAAATAACATTTTATTATTCTTGTAAAAGTTACACATCTATTGAGGTGTTCAGCATCAATTTGCTCTCTATTTAAAAAAAAAATAGAAACAGAGTATTTTCGAAAATTTTATGTTCATGTTTTAGAAAAGTAAACCTCTGTTGTTAAAATATTTGAATCAAGTACAAAATCTTCTGATAAATCAGACTTAGGGTGAATTCCAATTCCTTTCTTAACCCTCAATCTCAAAATGCGCGCTCCCGCGAAGTGTAAGTGCTGTCCCGATTCTCAGAATGTTAAGGTTGACGGTTAAGTTTGAGGCTGTATCTCCCTCAATACTGAGATTTTCCGACACCAACCCTTGGGACTAAGGGACATCCAGAATGCATTGCGCATTTCAGCAGATAAACATGGCATCAAAGAAGGCGAGCTACAAATGTATTTTCTTTTTTAATGGAGATATAAATATGATGAAAACCATTGTATTATCTTAGTTTAGACCCATTTTATGGATTATTTACCTCATTGTTGCACAACATTCGTTTTTATTTTACGATCTTTTGTCAATAGCGGCCGGTGTGTTGTTCCTATCTTTTAAGTTAGTAAACGTTACAAAATGGTCATTTTTCTCTGTGTTAATGTAGTTGTTTATCAAGATAACAGCCTATATAACATGCTTGTGCCGATAATAGTATAAGATGACCGGGCTAATCTCAAAAAGATGCCCAAAGCCCACGCAAAAGACATGAATACAGCTGCAGACGGCATTGTCGCTGATCCTGTAAATGCCTCCTCCTTCTTCTTCTTCTGAATTGAGAGACTGAATGCCGCTTTGGCATAATGCTGCCCCCTACAGTCTGAAGATGTGTCTGCATTTAAGGGGTGTCCCATTTCTAAGTCACAAAATAGCCCCTAACACTTGGTTTTGAGGGATACCAAGATTGAGGATTGAGCTTGAGGGTTAAGATTGAGGGTTAAGAAAGTAATTGGAATTGGGCCTTAATCTAGAATAGCATACAACACCTTGATGTGGTGCAGACACAAACAGACACATAAACTCAGTTTGGATAACAGGTTTGTGGGCTCTGTCTGATCTTTGAGCTTCTCTCTCCTTCATTCAGAGGAACATGTGATGTGACATGATCATGTCTTACATCACGTAATGAACATGTGATGTAAACATTTGCAGAGGCACACATCCTCCCCACATCCCTGCATTATTTCACCAACTTCCCTGGAAACCTTTAACATGCTGTATAGTGAAATAGAGCAACAAGCCTGCAGCAGCTTTAATACACAAAACACAAGAACACAAAACACAAAGTCACCCTGCACTGCAAGCTGCAAGCTGCACACTGCAAGCTGCACACTGAACGCTGTACGCTACACCGTGGTGGGTGGAGCCAGCAGATTGAGGCTGATTAGACAACACACAAGTTGATGCTTTCTCAACATGACGTCCCCTAAAACTCAACACTGCTCTCGCTCCTGCCACAGAAGAAGAGGAGAAGAGGAAGGGCAGAGCAGCCCAGAGACTCAGACTGAGGCGCTGTGCTGCATCACTTATCTGCAGATTTCAGCAGAAACAAAAACTTTTTGTTTGTCTGATTCTGTTTGTGGTCTGCAAAACAAAACAAATCCAGCCAAACAGAACAGAGTTACATTGTTCCCTTGGAGGCACACAGCAGTTAGAGACTCACAGTGGAAGAGGGGAGACATGAAGACATAAAGAAGAGAAGATTTAGAAAGGAGAGAGAGAAAGGGTGAGAGAGCAGCACAGAAACAGACATCAGATCAGGTTATCAAGAGAGGATCTGACTGAAGGTTCACTGATGAACGATGCTCTTGTTTGTCATGTTTGATGATAACAATATTTGTTTTCTCTGCAGCTGCCAAACACAGAATGATTGATAATGTTGGCATCACTTCAGATTCTCTCTTCATGTAGCCTTTTAAATAATCAGGAGTGTTTGAGAGGCTGCAGAGTGTCGATAAGCGTTCAGACATCAGGGCTCAGGATCAAACAGTGCTCTGCTCTGTCTGCTTCAGCTTTTTGTTTCTTTGTTTCAGAGTTCAGTCACTTTCCTGTTTGTGTTCAGCTCTTCCACCTCCTCTCCCCCTCCTCCTCCTCTTCCTCTCTTGAAACACTTCACTTCCTTTCTGGTGTGTTTCTGGCCCGTTTAATTGTCTCTCCTGCCCTGATTGGTTTCACCTCTCCATAATTACTCTCACCTTCTCAGAGTATTTAATCGGAGTGATTCTGTCCCCTTGTGACTCTCTGACTTTGTATTACACTGAAAATAAACCTCGCAGCCTCTCTCCATTCTAGGCCTGGAGGTGATTTTCAGACTTTAATTTGTAGTGCGCACGTTTCTGGACTTTTAATTTGAAAGTCTGCCATTCATATTTCCTTCCGAGACTACTTTTCTTTGGATTGCAGCAGCAGCTCCGTCTGGTTTTGGGTCCTGTCTCCTGTGTTTGCCTGTTTGTACTATAAGTGACATTAATTGGTCCACAACTGCTCTGAGGACTGGTTAGCAGCTCTGCCTCCCCCCGTCCTCCCCCCATCCTCCCTCCCTCTCTCCCTCACCAGTGGCTGCGGTCGGGCTGGAGCGGTTGAAGGCAATGATGTACATTAAGCGTATCTGACATGCAGCTGTCAGCCTGACTCTCCATTATCACACACACACACACACACACACACACACACACACACACACACACACACGGGCTTGGTGAACTCACCTGATCAAAGTCACTCACTTGAGTCTCTCCCTCTCTCTTCTCTCGCCCACGTCACTTACACCCCAGGGAATCACACACACACACACACACACACACACACACACACACCTGCGGCTGGAGATGGCTTTACTAAACAGGCCATTAGGATGCATTCAGGGACATCAGGGATGGTTGTAATTCCTCTATAATCACACAGGCTGAGCTCAGATCCACAGACTGAACGTGCACAGTTTCAGAATCCATGTTTGAGACCTTTGATCTGAGTCTTGGATTAAACTTGAGAAAAATTCATCATGAAATATTTAACGACAGAGGTTTGTTTCAGGTGTGTCACCGTCAGATTTATTTCAGTTAAGGTGCATCACACATTCAGATGCACCTGAAACTTGACTGAGCACGCTCACTGGAGTGTCATTGTGAGGATCAAACCGTAATCAGCCCAATGAGAAGCCACACGAGCTGAGACTGACACGTACACGACAGCAGCGTCCCGATCTGGAGGGCTGGTGTTGAGTTTAACTGAGCACGGCGGACGACATGCCTAAAGACTCTGAAGAGTTAGAGCCACGAAGGCGCGCAGCCCTCACAGTATCACTCCTAAATTGAATTTTCTGCTCTGCCGCGTGTTGCTCGTTGAGATGGAGACGGGGCGTGCAGGGAAAGGAAAGGGAAGGGGAGTGTTCTTTGAATCTCTTAACCTTTACGGCTTGTTGCGGTATCAAGCCCTGCGGACAAGATCGGACGCTGACACGTTTGTCGAGGGATGACAAATTAGCTGTCCTTCCAGATGCCTGATTGCCTGACCTTTATTCACTAAGTGGAGGAGCTGCTGAGGAGGGGGTGACAGCAGTTAGTGGTGCCCGTGTCAAAGAAGGGCCTGCACAGGAAACACACATTTCAGCCTGTCCATTAGCATTCCCAACGAGCGGGAGGGAAACACAACTCAGAGCAGCTGAAGTCATACTTCACACATACTGTCATGAGGACATTTGATGAGAAAATTATTGATTTGAGAGAACAAATTAGTTTGTCAGATTTAAAAAATAAATATGTGAGAAAAAATAATAAAGCTTGTCTCAGAGAAAGCTAGCTGTCAGATCTGATTTAGTTGACCTGGGTGTATTACCCACACACCAAAGATGACCAGACTCTGACAGCTCAAAGTTTATAGATCACCTGTTCTCCAAAAACAGACTCCTGTTTGTGTCCTCATCTGCAGACCTTTGAGCAGGTCCCCAGAGTCTGTCTGCATGTCCACAGCTGTTCCTCAAACACCAGACTCCTGTTTTATTTACTACCAAACACCCATCCCCGGCCTGAAAATGTAACCTGCTTTTTGCCAAGTTTCCACCTAAGGCTGACTCAGGAAATACAGAGGCACATCCACCCACCCATCCATCCATTTTCTTCTGCTTATCGGGGGTCAGGTCGTGGGGGCAGCAGCCTAAGCAGGGAAGCCCAGACCTACCCTGTACTCTGGCATTCATATTTAAATGCCTTCTGCCTTCGTCTGTTGTCAATGTCAGCAACAACAGCAACGCCCATAAAATTGATAGTTTAGCTCTTTAAATTTTTATGGTATCCATGGTTACTGCCGGTGACAGTCCTCATTCCTTCTTTTACATTCCACTAATTGATTCTCACGGGGCAAGATTTTACTCAAGTTGCAAAGTTCGAGTCATATTGGAGACACCAGCAACACGCAACTGTACTCTTTCCAAACTTCAGAAATATAGCTTTGATTTAGTAAATAAGCATCATGGAAACACAACCCATGGTCACTACTGAACCTGTTTAGTTGTGGTTGCATGAAGAGGAACATAACTTTCATTCTGCCTCCATAACAGTCAGTAGAGCTCCTCAGGACTCAGTCTGGATTCAGAGCTCAGCCAATGAGAGAGTAACACCATGAGACTGTGTACCACAGCCTTTGGTGCAGACAGACTCTGGCTGCACAGACTGACTCTAACTGATGTTATAGATCATGATGTCGATTAATGTTGGTTCCATATTTATAACAATTACCAAGAGTCAGAAGTGCAGATCAATCCAAGCTGCTTTAAGGCATGAGGCTTGTTTTGATCTGCTGGCTGTTTCAGCATCTCTCAGGGTCGCTGAGCAGACGCTGCTGCTTCACTGATTTAAGATGATCTGAACTAGATTCAGGCTGCAGGTGCTGACGGTCAGACAGCTGCAGAGATACTGGATCCTCCTCCACTGAATCAGAAAAACAGCAGGATTTATTCTCTCATGTGAGATGCTTCTGTACAGATGGATGAGTGTGTCTGATTCTGCAACCTCACACACAATACTTCCCAGGATGATAAATACTGATGGATAAATGTATTATAGCCTGAACTAATTAGGAGATTCTACGTTAATAAATGTTTATAGAGCATTTATTATTGACATACCAACTGTCACTAAATATGTGAATGACTATCTGTTTGTGTGTGTGTGTGTTTCATGGATGTACATGGATGATTATTTATTCTGATGATGTATAAATCCACTCAGATATCAATCAACAATACAACATTTATAGACAAGTTTATAGATGACGTGAATAAATCATAATTCAATGTTTTATTCAAAGTATTTCTGAAGCCTGCTTACAGCCAGCGAATTTGAAACACTGATTATAGGACACGAACATCATCTGCTATAAATATAAATGAGCTGTCACAACCCTCAGACCAGCAAGTCTTTTATATTAGATAGATTTCTCTCATTTGTGTAACCTCTGCTGGTTTCTCTCTTTTTTTCAACGCTCAGTCTTTGATAATTCCACTGGAGTAAATCATCCCTTCTTTTGATTAATCCAGAGATTCTCTTTAAATTAAATAAATCTATAACGATTAATATCTCAACAGCTGTTGACATGTTTTTGTTTAGAATCTTTATTTCACAGGAATAAGGAGGAACAAAAACAAAGAAACAATACATCCACCAATAAATGAGCAACATCCAGCAGTAAAACGTGAACAAGATGATCAGAAGATCCTTAATCCCAATTTTATGGTAGTCCAACCACATATTCTTTAAAAAGCCATCAATTATTCAGAAAGGTTGAGTGGTTGAGAGGAGCTGGACAGCTGCAGCGGAGGTGTTGGTGGAAGCACGGTGAGCTGTTAGACCACATCATCACTGTTTGGCAGCTCGCTCTTTAAACACACGGAGAGTGCTGAAGATGATGTAAGTGATGTTTATTTGTGAGCAGAAAATGTGATGAGGACACAGGGGAACGTTAGCCAAATGTCAGGGAGTTAAGAGTCAACAAAACATCCTTTATTTCAGCTCTGATCCTGGAAAACAACTCACACACTTCTAATTAACTGCTCACACCAAACAACAACAACAACACCCAGAAGTACAGCTAAATAAATAAATTGCAGGTCAACTAAGTCCAGCATGTTTTCTATCAGCTTCATTATTAAATACTCTCATGAAGTCCACATAGCACCGTGGGCTTTTTAAGGAGGGAATATTCATATTTAACCAGATAACAATTTTGACTTAATCATCCAGAAAGTTATTCAGATTTTGAATCCGATAGACAGTTGAGTAATGAAAACAGCTTGGTATAAAAAGAGTTAATTGTAATAAAAGTGTCATTTTTTTTAGATGGAATTAATCACAAAGAAGGTCTAATACCAAAACAGTCCTTCATTTATTTTTTTCTGTGAGTTGGACAGTTTGCGGGACTTTGTTGTAATTAACTCATTACAGCCTCTGACTTGTTCAAGCACAATGAAACAACAGTGGATTGTCCCTTTAACTGAAGCCCTAACAGGCTGGCCAAAGCTTCAACACGCTTCTGTTTATCAGTTAATCACGTTTTTAAAGTTCCTCCATAAGTGACAGATGGGATTATGATCAAATTATATAACTTCCAAAAGTCAGAAGCTGTTTGTAAAGTTTTAGTCAGAGAACCTCTACGAGTGAAACCAAACTGTTGTTCTTCTCTCTGGTGCACAAACGCAAAGTAATGATTGGCTCGTCGAGCAAATGTATGTGCACACCAGGTGTTGGTGGAGGGATCTTCCTCAGCGCTCTGTTTGGTCAGATAATCTGTGTTTGCTCGCTTTGAGAGCAATGACCTGATGATATACAGACCAAACAGAGACTGTTTACCCTGAGATGATGATCCAATAGAAACACGGAGCAAGGAAAATGTCCCATAGCAGTCTGCAGAGTCACAGAAGAAGACATGCTGCAGGTGAGTCTGGAGAGACGGTTTGACAGAAGAAGATCCTCTTTGTGTTTCTGTTACACTGAGTAACAGACTCTGCACGGAGATGAACACAGGTGTAGATTCAATAAATCTAGAATGAGGCACAGAGATGAAACTATCTGTTCTTAAACAGAACTTTATGATGCATTTCAATCTGCATGTGTTTGTTCAAGAAAATCGTTAAGATGAGACTGGAATAAATCAAACACTTAAGTAACCATTAACTCCTTCACATCTGGATGACAGATGTGATAAAACCTAAAAATAGACACCTTAACCCTCCTGTTGTCTTCAGGTTTTACCCAATTTCAAACAATATTTTATCTTAACTTTGGTTTTCCTTCATGTAATGATTGCAAATGATATGGATGGTTCCATGTTGTTCTGTTTGCATGTAAAATTAGTTTTGACTATTTCTACGAATCATATGTGTTTTATAAAAATTATAGCATCTTGCTGCCTTTTGAAAAACTGAAAAGATTTCAAAATATCCTGCTAACATTTTGACATATACCGTTTGTGTTAATACTTCTACACATGTATCTCTGATAATAACCTTAGTGACAAAAATGAAAATGTCTGCTGTTTTCTTATCAAGAAAGAAGTATTATCTTGTAGGTCTATCATGCCATATATTGTAAAAGTAACTGATGAATAAATGAGTATGATGGAGACATCTTCACAAAGAATGAGAAATTGAAAATAAATAAATGAACAAATAAATATATAATAATAAAATAAAGATGGAGAAACTGTTCACCCTGTACAATATAAGAGGCACACACCACAAATTAAACAACATTTTTCCACATTAAGCCCTAAAACATCACTTTTTGTTCAGATTTAGAGAAATATTTGTGAAAAACATACCTTGAAACCTTGGCAAATATTTAGAAACCTTTGCTCAAGAGTTAGGAAACTTTGCTTAAGAATTAGAAATCTTTGCTAAATATTTAGAATGAAAACTAAATGTTTTGAAACATAGCTAAATACTTAGAATCAGGACATTCATTTGTAACTTTCATATACAACATAAAATTTAGGTACATCATTTAACATTTAGTTAAAACATTCAACACTTATGTATAATATTTGAAAAAAATATTTCAAAAATATTTCTCTAAATCTGCATAAAAAGTGATGTTTTAGAGCTAAATGTGGAGAAATATTGTAATTTATAGTATGTGCAACTTTACAGTCGGCGCCCCATACAGGACAGACGGTATAGAGTACATCTTAAGCCAATACAAGGGTTAAGATCCTTTAGATGGACAAATACTTGTCAGGTTTTCAACATTGTACCTCCTCCTGGTGTACAGACACTCATTTCATATGATTAAAAATCTTTGAACATGGTTTTTGGTCATTTTTTTCAGGAATGACGTTGAGAACAGTTAAAATTCAACGTGTCAAAAGTCAATATGCAGAAAACCTGGTTCATGATCCGAACACAGAGAAAGTTCTCTGAAGTTTTGGTTGTAGTGTTAGCTGAAGTCTGGGGTCATGTTTGCCTCTGAGCAAAGAAACATGAAGCTGTCAAACTCTTACAAACCAACGCGGAGCAGAAGCAGAGCGAGGCGATCCTTAACCTTGACTTTTCTGCGTCCTTCCTGAGTGGGTCTAAAGGTCTCTCTGCTGCTCCTAAGCTGCATGTTAAGCACTTCTATCTCCAGTAAACTTTACCCGAGTGCATCCTCTGCTACCTAATTGAGTTAGAGGATGCTATCTCCTCTGAGAACAGGACATTAAGCTTCCCCTCTCAGGGAACGGCAGCAAAGTAAATCACTTTTAATTAGAATAAACCTTAAGATTAGATCTGGCCTTTCCCTCACACTCATCTGCATAACGTCTCTCAGAAGGATTCAGGCGCTGGTGGCTGATAAGCCTGAAAAAAAGAGGTCCAAAGGTCAGAAGAGAATCTGATCAACAGGTGAGCCGGTTATAGAGGGATATTAAGTCTTCAGCTCCAATCAGATCAGTGATATCTGAGATATCTCAAAGCCTGAAGAACTGGATTGAAATAGTCTGTACGTTTTACTGTCCCTTTACTGAAGAAAAAAAGAAAAAGATAAATCTGTGGGCCTGTCACAAATGCCAGCTGTTCAGTTCTGCAGGCAGAGTACAAAAACAACAACCAATCTAAAGAATTAGTGCTTGTGACAGAGACGATGACCTGCTGACAAACACAAGAGGAAAACATTTATGAGCAGAGTCAGAGAATAAAGCCACTCAGTGCATTGAAGAAAAGAGGAGGGACTCGTGGTCTAACTACTGAGCAGCAGAGATCCAGATCCAACCTTGACTCAAAAGTTAATGACAACAACAAACTCAAAAACAAACATGGCTACTGTGAAGGAGCAACTGCTCATGTACCTCTTGCATAAAAGACAAAGACAGAGGCAGTGCTGTGGTAAGCAGTGGTTAGTGAGGCTGTCAAATACATTGTGTTTTTCTCCAAACAGTTCTGCCCTTGTTTTTTCTTCTTCGTGTCTCACTAGGGCTGTGTAAAATAAAAGCAGACAGAGGGCTATGTCCATATCCAGAGCTGTACTTAATGTTGAGCATTAATGAGCCTTTAGAGCAGGGATGGACATTATTTTCCTTAGGGCCAAACTGACGTAGACAATGAGGTGAAGGGCCACACATTGACAAAATTATTGAAACATGAAACATATGTGTGCACAGTGCTGAATTAGGTGAGACACAGGGATTAGGTAGACATGACAGAGGGCTTTACAACAGGATATTTACCAAAATATCAGCCTACATAAAACAGTTGTTGAATACAGAATCATCTTTTCAATAATATCTGCCAGTTGCATGATATGCAACATGATGCACAATAAAAGGTAATTAATGAAACCCAAGTGATTGTTATAAATCTGTTTTGTAAGCATTGATGGGATGAAGAAGACACTCTTTTTCTTTTGACCGCACAAAAGTGGGTTGTTTACTGATTCACAGCTTAATTAGTATTCAGACCAGTTGTGGGGGAAAAAAAAAACATGGTCAGGACATATGGTCCAGATTTACTAAAATAACTGCATTTTTTAATACTTTGTGAACAGTTTAACGTGCAGTTAACTTAAACTGTAATATAATTGCAGTACATTCCTGCAGTATTCCATGAAGGTAAGATGAATATGAACCATTTATTAACAAACACATTGTCTTATCATGTCATTTAGCCAAAGGGAACACCTCTTTTATCAAGCTCAGCAAAGTCTGGCGTCATGTCTCAAGTGGAAATGCTGAACACAGACGACAGATGTTTAGCCACCAGCCATGGGCATACCGAGGCGGTGGGCATGCGCCGCTGCTAGCACTGAGCCATGAAGGAGGAGTCAAGTTTGGATGTTGTGTTTACAGACTGTAATGAAAATTCCTGTAGGTCCTACCTTTAAGTAATTATATCTGAGTAAATGTAGCAGGTGCCACTCACCTCTAGAGCCTATCAAGTTTGAATTTACCTTGTTTCAGAACCTTTCTGAACTACAGGAACTCATCACTCAACATGGCCTTTCACCAACCATTGCACTGTATTGTATTGCTTGTTTTTATATCTGTTTTAGTCCTCTTTTAATGCACTTTTATTCTTCTAAGGTGACATTGAGTGCCATGAAAGGCGCCCTTAAATAAAATGTATTATTATTATCACTATTATTATTATTATTATTATTATTATTATTATTATTATTATTATTATTAACATCCAGAGCTCCTAACTAACACCACCACTACACTCCAAAATAAGACGAACTGTCCCTTTAACCAGCTGAATATTTCAGGCTTGAGGAGTTTTCTGACTTATTGTTCATTTCACAAACTCCTGCTCCCACATGCACACCAACCCCTGCGCACTCTGCACAGTGAGCTGCACCATGAAAATCACACACTGAACCAGAGAGAGAGTCTGATGATCCACCTCCATCACAACGCATCAAATGGTCTGTGCACGTAACAAAAAAAACAACACATTCACACCCTAGGAACACAGAAAGAGCACCAGAAAAGCTTTTATCACAAACTGCCTCACACTCTGCAGTCCTCCACCATCCCTCCATCTGCACAAACACACCTGCCCCCTCCCCACCAGTCCTGTTATATTTACTGTCAAATGTTCCCTCTGACTGTCTGTGTTGGATCTCCATGAATCCAAAGGCTATGGTGACCAAACGTCCTCTTTTGCCCGAAGATGACCTCTTTTTTTGTCATGAAATGATGTCTGGAGGGATTTCCTGTCTGTGCTCTCAGACAGAAAAACTGGAAGTGAAAATGCACTTAGACAAACTGCATAAATATTTGTGCTCATAAGTTTACATACCTTAGCAGAATTTATGATTTCTTGGCCATTTTTTCAGAGAACATGACTAACAACAAAAACCTTTCTGTCACTCATGGTCAGAGGTTGGGCACAGACATTTATTAACAAACAACTGTGTTTACTCTTTTTAAATCTAACCTTGTAGAGCAGATGGACCTGCCTGTTTCATTTTCTGAAATCCTGCAGATCCATCTTGCTAAGATCCAATGACAAACAACTTCACCCGGCACAAAAGTGGCCGGCCCAATCAGAGAAGAGCTGCGGGAGCTGTAGACACGACGACAGTGGGAAGTGCCTGATTCTTTGAAAATAATGCTGGCGTGTGAAGTGGTCTCGGTGGACATGTCTTTATCTGCAGTTTCATCAGAAATAGACTCAATTTATTCTTCAAAAGAAGAACAGAGAACGTAACTTGAGCCTTTCTAACAGAAAACTTTGTTTCTGCTCTTCTCTTGACCGAAACCGGTCGGAAGAAGATCTTCTGGAACAAATGATTTAATTCCAGAAGTTGTAAGGCTTGTCTCTGTGCTGTTTGGCGTATTGTAAGCAGGGTACTTTGTGGCATTTGCACAGAAATGTTTTTTATTATGGCTACTCGACCATCCAACCCCTTTCTCTTCAAGTGCCTCCTTGTTGTGCATCTTAAAACACATTCATAAAAGTCTTTACCTAACCACTAACCATGAATGAACGACAACTGTTTGTGTTATCATTTATACTCTCTGAAAAATGGCCAAGAAATCATAAACTCTGATGAGGTATGTAAACTTATGGGCACAGCTGTTTACTGTAGCACTCCTCTTTTCATCGTGTCACAACAAGTAGGAGGCACCGTGTACTGTCTGCAAAGCTGGAACCTTTTTGTCAGCTGAACATTTAAACCCCTTAACATATAAATGAAACTCTAAGATGTTGAGACATTGTCTATAGTTTTGCACAGAAGAAATGCAAGAAGTCCAAGATAAGAAGTCAACATGTTGAGATATTAAAGTCAAAATTATTGATAAAGTCAACATTAAGAGAGAAATATCAAAATTATGAGATAAAGTCAAATTTGGAGATAAAAAGTCAAAAATTTTAACTGCTAATCTCAAAATGTTGACTTAACAGGGGCAAAAAGAAAAAATCTCAAAGAAGCAAATTCTTTACTTTTTTAAGTGACTTAAAGATTTTTTTTTACTTCAAACAGTAAAGGAGTGTTTTAAATAAATGCATAGTGTATGAAGCCACTTTGTCATCTTTAAGGATTTTGGGGTATTTTTGCAGGATCTTACAGAGGCTAATGGGGGGGGGCTCTTTGGGGTTTGCAGAATATTTATCATCCCACCAAAGACGTGTCTGTATAAAGCATTTGGCAGCTGCAGAGCTTTAACCTGCATCCTCTCTGTTATTGAACACATGTGTCTATAAGAAGAGAGGAAACAGGAGTTAGCACAGAGAAGAGGACTTTAGGAGAGCAAGGAAGGACAAACGAGGAAACGTGCACGCTGATGAACAGAACAAAGGCAGCGCCCGGGTCCCGCTGAGGGAGATATGCGAGGACGTGTCCCAATCTCCTCTCATTCAGAGGTGACAGTCCATCTGTCAGCAGAGAGGAAGTCCGCAGGGGGATCAATGTCTGCTGAGGTGGCCAAACCAAAAGCTATCTGCATCCCCATTAGTATTCCGGCACGACGAGGCCTCCAGGCCGCCCACTGCATCGGCCTCCCAGCACAACCGGCAGCGCAGGTGCCACGTCGATAGATTGATAAGACAAGCCAGACATCGGCCTGGAAAGCCTGGAGTCAGGAAGTGATTTAACCCCCTGTGGGATAAACTTCTCAGAGATCTCATACCAGCAGCAGTGGGCACTTCATACATACATAACACATGCAAATACACAGGGCTACACACACCAGCAGACACACACGTATGAGCCCACACTGGGAGCTGATGTGGACATCTTACAAGGATGAATGGGCAGCCCGCGAAGGACGGCAGGACAGCATAATAACAGCCAGACGAGGCATTAATCCTGCTTGTGGCTTCGCTGATGTTTGCAGCATTATGGCGGCCCTCTAACATCCGTCATGTCTGTGCCGTGTGAGGCAGGGCCTGAAATTAGAGGGTAAGTGTAATACTATATCACAACTATGTGCTCGGCACGTTGTGTCATCATCATAATAAAGCTGCTCCAACGTGGCCACTGTTTGCTTTTCGCACAGCATGAGAGGGAATCTCTCAAAGTCGCACAAACGATCTCTGCGCGTCTGTCCATCACACAGCAAACTGCTCTATGAGGTCTGTTTGCTTCGCTTAGCACGGATGCAGCAAACTGGCAAAGAGCTGGAGGGGTAATACGAATGAATATGAACTGGACTAGATTTATGCGGAGCAGGTCATCAGTCTCAGTTCAGAGAGGAGGTGCAGGGAGCTGCTTCAGACGCTGTGACTGTGCAGGCAGAGGAACTTCACCTTTAGACTACGCTGTGCTAACATTTTATCAACCCAACGGACCCACTGTGTCAAAACCTCTGAAAGCAGCAGATTTGAATACACACACAAACACACACACGACTTAAATATTTTAACAGCTCAGTCTCACCTTCACATTTTTAAGGAATAAGAGAGGAGACAGAATCTTCTCTCTGACCTCCTCTTCATCCTCCAGCACCTTGATTTGTGTGTCAGAGAGCTTATTTCCTTCGTTTCCTCTCTGCTGTTGATCTGATTCACAGCAGGACCCTTTGATCTTCAGGCTCATTTGTGTGTATCATAATTCATCAGTTGCTTTGAGGTGAACATGGATGGTGGATTGTTGGTGTGTTGAGGGCAGAATGTCAGGCTGAACCACGTCTGAATATTCCCGGGTGAATCATTATTCATGGAGGGATCGATGTGAGCGCAGATTTATATATATGAATAATTTTAAGGAAGGATTTCAGCGTATGTAGGCTCTAAGTATGGATTCTATGTTCTGTGTTATAAATGAGAGAGCGGTTAATGATGAAAGGAGCGTATTCATCCAGGTGAACAGATGAAGGTGAAAATGTTTTATCAGGAAAGGCGCCTCGGCATACAAAAAAAAAAAATATCAGAAAGAAGAAATGGGTTCTCATGTGCACATTAAAGTGTCTTTTGACCACCAAATATGATCTCATGCTTAAAAGAAAGCTCCTCATGAGCAGGGACTATTTTACACTGTGAAAGAAAAAATCCTGTTGTTTTTACTTAAAGAAAATAGCAGCTGTGGTTGCCGGTGTGGAATTTGTGAACACAGTGTACACAGTAAACGTTGAAATTAAAAGTGAAGTGATGTAATATTTGCAAAAAAACAAAAAACAATAAAAAACAGCAACAACAAAAAAGAAAGTAATTGAAAAACAATGAAACAGTTTTTAATTTACGGTTTGATTTCTAAAATACAACCTAACCCAACCGTTTATTTTACAGTAAAGAAGTACTAGCAAGTACATGGTAAAGTAATCATATTTCTTAGAGGAGTTTTTACAGTTGTGCCTGAAAGTTTACACCCCCCAGCAGAATTTCCGATTTTTTGGCCTTTTCTCAGAAAATATTAGTGGTAACACACAATCCTTTCTATCACTCATGGTTAGAAGTTGGGTGAAGACATTTAATGAAAAAAACAGTTTACTCTTTTTAAATCATAATGACAACAAAAACGTCAAAAATGACCCTATTAAGAAGTTTACATCCCCTGGTGATTTTGGCCAGACAACATGCACAAAATACGACATAAACGGGTTTGAATGTTTACTAAAGGTAACCATCCTCACCTGTGATCTATTTGCTTGTAATCAGTGTGTGAAGGTTTTAAAGTGGCCATCTCAGTCTCCTGACCTTGATATCAATCCAGCGGGAGGAGGCCTCAAACCTGCAGTTCATGCAAGACAGCTCAATAATTTACAGGACCTGGAGGCTTTTTGCCAAGAAGAATGGGCAGTTTTACCATCTGAGATAATAAAGACCCTCATCCACAACGAGCACAAAGAATTTCAAGCTGTTATTGATGTTAAAGGGGGAAATACAAGGTATTAAAAACTGGGGGGTGTGAACTTTGGAACAGGGTCATTTTTGAAGTTGCTGTTGCCGTTATGATTTAAAAAGAGTAAACAAATTTTTTTTCTTCAATAAATGTCTTCACCAAACCACTAACCATGAGTGATAAAAAGGTTTTTGTTATCATTCATATTTTCTGAGAAAAGGCCAAAAAATCAGAAATTTTGCTGGGGGGTGTAAACTTTCAGGCCAAACTGTATATCACTGTAAATACAGGCTAATATTAACATAAAGTTATCAATATTGATACCTAACTCCAACGTATCATACAGTATCACAAGTACAGTAAAATTATCATGCAGTGTGACTGGCCTGTATCATGCTATCCAGCAAGCTGATAGGAATATTACATTACATCAAGAAACAGACAAAACAAACAAAACGTCAGTCAAACAACTCAAATTGTATCTAAACTTACTTAATCTAATGGAATAATCTTGATTACTAAAGAAAATTTTGTGGAAAAAAAACCCGAGCAAAGACAGAATACTAGTGGCCATTGAGTCTTGTTTCCTTCAAAAGCAACAGATGCAACTTTATTTAACTGCAATGTAGCTTTAACTTTATTGTACTACCTTTTGTTAAACAGTATTTCTGTGTTGTATTTACAGTGATCTGTAACATCAACTAAGAAACATGATTATTTGACCATATTCTTTCCAGGTTTGGTATTTTATAGAACAAACAATGAATAAAACACTGTTTCGTTGTTTTTCAATTTACTTTTTTTTCTGTTCCAATTTCACAGCACTTGACTGTTTATCTTAAGAACATTTTACAGTGTAGTATGATCAGGAGTAATCATCATGCACAAACCCTAAATGAACACCCTCCTTCCTGACATGTAATTCCATTTCTCTATATATGTGTGTACATCTGTGGAGCTGGCCAGGGGTTTGCAAATGTTCTTAAACTACAGTGATCAGTTAAAAGTCTTCAAAGCCTGCTCTACTTGAGATTCTGATATATAACATAATGATGGCGATTATAAAGCAAAGCTCTAATGTCTTTATGATGGAGTCCAAGGTTGAAACAAAGCTTAACTTCCTCCTCTATGATCATTTAGATGGATGAAAGAAGGCAGGGGGACACTGAGTGGTGCCAGGTGTGAAATGGAACACAGGACGCAGGAAACTATCTCTTGAGCTAAAAAAGTTAAAAACCTGTTTTTAACCCTACGTTGTCTCTCATTATCAAATTGAGGCAAATGTAGCAGCAAGTTACTCCTTAAACAGATCATCTGTGAATGATTTCATCGAAAAAACAACTCATGCTGAAGCTAAACTGAAAAGAAAGCACCTTTTGACTTCAACTGTTTATTTTTTACACTGACTTAAAAAGAATGTGAGTTATTGTGTGAGGGCATGTCTCAGAGCTGTAACCTTTGGTCAAAGTCAAAGGGCTGTGACACTCTGTCTGGTGTCATCAAGCTCAGGCCTCATCATCATCATCATCATCATCATCATCATCACCTCACTGATTAATACACAAACATCCTCTCATCAGACACTTGTCAAAAAGAGCATTAATATGGATCAGGCTAAGCTAGAAGCCTCACATATTAAATTATTTATTAAGGAGTCTTTGAGGTGTGTTCTCTGAAATGATCAGAAAGTCACCTGAAAGTTTAAAAACTTATTTCTAATGATGCATGTAAAGAGAGATAAAGTCAAGAGTTGATTTTAATGGAAAGGAAGAAGAACTAAATCTAACCTTTGAGACTCTCACAGAGCTGCAGGCAACAATATCTCAGAGTCGTCCTTTATTTGATTTTCTGCGGCCAGTCTGTCAGCCTGTTAATAAAATAAAAGAAGTGAGCTCTCCATTTAATGTGTGGAAATGACCTTTACACAGCTCAGGATACACTGACGGGAATTCTAGCCACCAATTAGCTCTCTGGTTTCTACTCTGCAGCCAGCTCAGGTCTCCGAGAGACGCAGCATCCAGTCAACAGCATCAGCATACAGAGCGAGGGAGGGGGGCAGGAGGGGGGCAGGACGGGGGCGCCGAGACACACAACAAATGCAGATCATAGAAGTAGAGAGGTCACCGCATGTTACGACCTTCTGTGGGCTGGATTTCCACTAAACATGTAGAAAGAAGAGGTTAGAGGAGCCGTTTCCACACCAGGACCCAGATATTGATATGAAGAGTGATGAAGAAAGAGGCCTGAAGATCCTATTCTTCCTCCTCCTCTTCTCATTCACTCCTCTGATGAGAAATGACAGCAGCGACAAACACACACACATGCATATCTGAGGATTATGCCCCAGTAAGCACACTAACAACGTGGTCAAGGGCGAGCATAATAATGAATTGATTGTCCTCTGAGAGTGTCATAATGAATGTGAAGCAGACTATGCAGTATGCTTTTAACAATCAATACGGCTGTAAATTGCCACCACTCTCTAGTGATTGATTATATTCATTTCTATTTAAGCATGATGTGAGGTGAGATCAATTATGAAAATCTCAGGGAGTCCTATGAATAAAATAATAATCAAAGGAGAAGTTTGAGCGTATGAAACCTCGGCACTCTGCTGTTTTTGTTGTTTGGTAATGAAGGAGAGAAAAAAAGTCATTTTAAAATTAATACCCAAAGAGTTGTCGATATTCCTGAAGTGTGGCACATGCAGCGCCCAGCCGTGGTGCTGCATTAAGCTTTCATGAAAGTGAAAGTTAATTAGATATGATGACTGAACTCCCGGGATCGTAATTAGCAGAACTGCGTGACTGCTCTCCTGTAATTAAATGTCATTTTCCCTCAGTTCACTGAGCCTGAAAAAAAAAGGAAGAGGAGGAAGACGAAGGAGCACCCCGCTGCAGAAAATATCAGTTTCAACAAAATTCACCTGTGCCCTGTGGCCCCACCTGAAACTCAGCCAACACCACTGCCAAAAAGTGGGTTTAAGCTTGTAGTTCACACTAAACCAATAACACAGAGCCGCTGCACGGTGGGCTCACGCCGCTCTGGCTTCATCTCTCTCTCTCTGACATTTAGACGGTGTTTGGGGGGGGCGGTACTGCGGACGCTCCCAGGTCATAAGGACGAGAACAAACACTCAATGTTAAGGTGATGAAGGAGAAGAGGTCGCATCTGCGGGTGAGAATTAAATGTCAGACTGTGTCTACGGTGCCTCTCTGGCAGGTGTCATGTGTGGATAACCTCCAGATGAAGGAAAGAGTGAGCAGAGAGGAGGGAGAGAAGGAAGGGAGCCAATCCAGCAGAGTACACCACGGGTCTCCTGTCATGTGTTAGAGGAGAGGAGTCAAAGCTGCTGGAACCAAACTATTGACTGACACCAGAGGACACGCTGTAAGGACGACCCCACAACAACAGAAAGAGCCACAGTCAGGGACTGATGCTGCTGCTGCTGCTGCTGACGGGGGGGACACAGCCCAGACTGCTTACCTGGATTATTTTTAACCCCGCTCTGAATGACTTCTCTCACAGTCTGAAATGAGCAGTCATAGCCCGTATGTTGAACCTGTGACCTAGAATCATCCAGTCATTGGACCATCAGAGCTGTGTGAGAGAAGTCTTGACAGGCTGAGCTCCTCCTGTTCAGTTAGAGGAAACAATCTGTCCCCTTCTCTCCCTCTATGCTCCTCCACTTGCTGCTTACCGTGAACTGAATCACTCCTTTCATTCTCTGAACTTTTTTAAGTTAAAGGTGGTTTTCTCCTGTCCTGCTGCTTCTGAGGACAGATTTATCAACCCATACCTTCATTTATGGATGAATAGAAGATATGAGGGCTCTCATCAGTCACTTCCTGTCTTTATAGAGACCCCAGTGACGTCTACTTGACCCTGAGACGAACCACAGGAGAACCAGAGGAGAACCAGGTGAGAATCAGTGAGTTAGTGATCAGAAAAACCTGTTTGAAATGATCCAGAGCGTCCTGATGGGTTTAGAGCTAGAAAGAAACTCCATCATTTTGTCATTGTTCATTTCATTATTTCATTATTTGTTTATGCCATTATTTCATCATTTTTTCATTTCAAGTTTCACTGTTTTATTTTAGTTACAGGATTACTTCTGGCAGTTTTATTTCCTTTACCCTTTACCAATGCTTGTTATTTGTTCTCCATAAAAATGTTTTTATGATTATTGTGCTTTAATGTGTGCATTGAATCATTTTGAAATCTTGAATAAAGAAGCTTTTTATACAGTATTCATGGTTGGGAGCTCACCATGGGAGATATAAACCTTAATAAAAGCAAATGGGAGATTATGGCATTATGAAATATCTGAGAAACAGTTAGGATTATTTCTCTAAAAAGCAATTTTTCATTCTGAACCCCTTGACATCCCCTAAACTCTTTCTTCAGGGACATTTTATTTATCTGCCCTGGGATCTGAAACCAGCATGGTCCAGTACCAGAGTCAGATTAGGGTCAAATTAGATTGGAGTAAGATCAGGTTCTGATCAGACTAGACTGACTAGAATGACTAAAGACTGACTTAAGTCTGGCTCTAATCTGATCCTACGATCAGATTAGAGCCAGATTAAACTCAGATCTTATTAGAGTCAGAATAGGATCCAATTGGATTAGACTTGGATCAGATCAGAGTCAGATCAGGGTCAGATCAGTCATAATTGTGGTGTCCCCAAGGGTTTGATTTCAGGTCGGACACTTTTTTACCTTTATATTCTCTTATTTGTGACTGTTATCAGGAGACATCATCAGCTCTCACAGCTCTTCTGATGATGCACAGCTGTACATCGCAGTGTGTCCTGGTGACCCAGGACCTAATGACACCCTTTTTAACTGTATTTGAGACATTATACCCTGGAGAAGAGAACTGTAAACTGCTTAACCAGTACAAAACACAGGTTTTAGTTACATGTATCTGAGGTCAGAGAGAGAAACTCAACACCAAGCTTAAAGAACTGGCTGGCTAGAAATTCTTTCAGCCTCAGTTTCTCCAGAACTCCACTGCCTGGATGCTGATGAAGACCACAAAGAGAGCCCACATTACACAATTTCAAAGTCTTAGCATTGGCTGCCAGGATCTTGTAGCACTGGTTTTTAGGTAATTTTACTCATTTTTAAATGTCTTAATTGTCTTGAACCCTCCAATTTATCTGATTTGCTTTTACCATGTGTGCCTTGAGGGCCTTCAGGTCAAGGACCAGTACTAGAAGAAGAAACAAAGACCCACAGTCAGGCAGCTTTTAAACACTAAACACTGAAGATCTAAGGGCTGCACAGAGCTTCAACATTTTAAAAGCAAACTAAAAATCTACCTTTTAAAGTTTAGCTTTTATCTGAGTTTTACTTCTTCACTTATTTAACTAGTTCTTGTCCTAATTTATTAAAAGTCAAATAATTTGATTTATTTATTCATTTATTATTTTCATATTACATATTCATTTCTATTATCCTCAGTGTTATCTTTTATATTTTTGCATTTGATAATGTACTTGTAATGTGTTGCATCTTGTCTTCTGTTACTGTTTTAATGTGTATCATTATTTTTATCTTATTAATTTATTCTGATTTGTTTTTTTTGTCTCTTATCTTGAGTTTTAACATTTTGTTCTACCTTAAGTGTTTCCTCACTAAAAGCTCCTGATGCTGTTTCCTCAGTTGGCAAGATTCATTTTTAAGAACGTTGTGTTCTTTTTATGCACTGGTGGTTGTTGGTTGCAGTAACGGATTGGTGTGTGTGTGTGTGTGTGTGTGTGTGTGCGTGTGTGTGTGTGTGTGTGTGTGTGTGTGTGTGTGTGTGTGTGTGTGTGTGTGTGTGTGTGTGTGTGTGTGTGTGTGTGTGTGTGTGTGTGTGTGTGTGTGTGTGTGTGTGTGTGTGTGTGTGTGTGTGTGTGTGTGTGTGTGTGTGTGTGTGTGTGTGTGTGTGTGTGTGTGTGTGTGGTTGTGTTGTCTGGTCACCTTGTTTAATTTTGTTACTATTATTTATTTTCAGTTTGTTAAGTATTATTTATTATTATTATATTATTTATTATTTGTATCACCATTTTCAGTGTAAAAAGTGCTCTTTAAATAAAGTCATTTTGATTTATTGATTGATTGGTCAGGATCAGATCATGGTCATTGTGGATTAATCCATTTACTGTAACTATCACAGCTAAATGACGTGAGTTTTGATTAGGTTTGATGGAGGAGGAGGGAGGAAGGAAGCTTGTTTCTTGGCAACACTCGACCTCCGTGAGTTTTCACATGGACGAGCTGGAGAATGATGGACGCACTGAGAGATAAAACTCAGTCTGTGACCAGCTGATACAAAGAACTAACATCTTTAGGATGATGACAAACACTACATTGGTTCTGCCTCTGAATCAGAACAAACAGAAGATATCATTTTAAGAACAGGAGAGAGACTGGAGTAGAGCGAGTCTGGAGGGCGGGTGGTTTCCCTGTGCTGGTATTAAAGATCCATGATGTGAGTATTATTCCAGAGGAACTCTTTTATGGGCCTTTAAATTGGCTGATTTTATGACTGCAGCAGTCTTTGTAATATAATCACATACAGGTCCCAGAGAAGTTCCTAAACTCTCCATATGTTCAGGATCCCTCCTGACCACAGATGAAAACTGGTTCTCTGACTCATCACGCCGGCTTCATCTCCAGACTGACTCCATATGAACTCCTGCAGACCAGCAGTTGTCTGTTTTGACCTTTGACCTTCACCACAGCTTTCTTTGGTGGCATCTGTCCTCCAGCTTCTCCGCAGCTTTACTTCCTGCCGCCACCTCGACTGCCCCGCGGCCCTGAAGGTGTCTGCTGCTAATTCCACCTGAGCCCTTAATGAGCTCATTAATTTAGGCTGACAGCGGAGGTTAAAACCCCTCTGTGATCCCCACGCTCCACACACGGACATTAGCCGCTGAGTGGAAGGCCGTAACCCAGTCCCCTTTTCTGAGACCCTCAGGTGTTTAACAAGGTTTACTCCTAATCCACAACTTTATCTTTATGGATCTGCTTCACAAGAAGAAGCTTAATTGGTTCACAACTCGACCAGCAACATCTGAGCCGCCAGTGACAGGAGACAATAAGCCTGTGTGCTGGGTATTGTGAGCAATCCCCCCACCACACACACACACACACAAACACACACACACACACCAATATTAAACCATCAGAGGGGGATTTTCCACTGTGATTTTAACTAAACCCTCCTCCATCCACAACAGAGAGGTACCTGTAAGGAGAGACGGAGGAGACAGGATAGGGGAGATATGGGGAGGGGGGTGTTAACTGGGGGGCTGTAGTGGCTGAGCTGGAGGAAAGTGGAGGGCCATCACACATGTTCCAGTTTTGATGGAGGGTGGTATTGGATGGAGGAGCGACAGAGCCAGGTAGATGAAGATAGGGAACAGAGGGAGAGGAAGAGAGAGTGAAGGGAGCAGGAGAGAATGAAGGAAAGGAGCAGAGGAGAGGAGGATTGATAGCTGACTCATCCTCAGTAGGTGATTCTTTTTTCTCATCCCAGAAGAAGCCTTCATCCTGAGAAGTGAGGACAAATTAGAGGGATGGATAGGTGGGGGGAGAAGTGACAGAGATGGAGGGTGGGGGGGTGAAATCAGAGGAATGGACAGGTGAAAGTGAAGAGAGAGAGAGGGTAAAATCTGAAAGGTGTTAAGCAGATAAGGAGCGATAGAGAGATGGCTCAGGATGACGGTAGAGAGGAACGCTTGAAAAGATCAGGAGAAGAAAGAAAATATTTCTAGTGAAAATCTCTGTCAGGAAAAGTTTGACAGAAAATGTTGGATGATACATTTTAGAATCTATCAGACACTCGTCCTCCTACAGGGCGGAGCAGCTCAGTGACAGAGCTTATCCTTCTACAGCTTCATCAGTAAACTGAGAATATGTTCAGTCCAGTTAGGACACCCAGAAACAACCATGACAATATAAACACTCAGTGTCTGCCTGTAAAAGGGTTCATATCATAGGGACACATCCCTAAAGCATGTGGGGGTGTGCACACACAGACAGCCATCACATGGAGTATGATACTGACCTGACACAGAATCTTTTTCAAACTTCTAAATCTGCAAAAACAAACAGGTAACAAAGGCTGCCTGACTGTTTGACTCATGGTGAATGAACTCTCTTTGGTGACAATAGTTAACCAGATGCATCTGTGGTTTTTAAAGTTGCAGCTGAATATGGAGCACTTCTTATAAAATACAGTTGTGCCCAAAATTTATACCCTCCAGCAGAATTTCTAAATTTTTGGCCTTTTTCTCAGACAAATATAAATGATAACACAACATCCTTTCTATCACTCACGATTAGTGGTTGGGTGAAGACATTAATTGAGAAAAAAAAATAGTTAACTCTTTTTAAATCATAATGACAACAGAAACTTCAAAAATGACCCTGTTACAAAGTATACACAACTCTGGTGGTTTTGGCCTGATAAATGCACAAAAGTGAACACAAATGTGTTTGAATGTCTACTAAAGGTAACCATCCTCACCTGTGATCTATGTGCTTGTAATCAGTGTATGTGTGTGTATAAAATGAACAAGGTCATTTTTGAAGTTTCTGTTGTCATTATGATTTAAAACGAGTAAACACCGTGTTTGTTCATAAACGTCTTCACCCAACCTCTAACCATGGGTGACAGAAAGGTTTTTGTGTTATCACTCATATTTTCTGAGAAAAGGCCAAAAAAAAACCCAGAAATCCAGCTTAAGGGGGTGTAAACTTTTAGGCACAACTGTATTCATACGAACAAGACAGCTTTCAAACATATTTCACTATCATAATTCAAGAAAATGAACAAAGGGATATTTGCACTTTCTCTGTATGAACTTTAATAACCACAGACACAGAAAGGCACCTTTCAACACGGTCATAAACTATAGATAGCATCCTGTGCCAGAAAACATTAGCAGCTGACAGGATGAGACCCAGGCTGGTTCTGTGACAGTATGTTTAAAGTTAAATTTCCAATGTGAACCGTTTCTATGCTTGGTTGTCATGCATTTGTATTCAATCAGTGTTGATATTGTCATTGGTATCCTTTGACAAGGTATGTTAATAAATGGTCGTGGCAAGGCTACACTACTCACTGTACATTGCAAATGAACCTGGGTATTTTTTTTGAATAGCTTTGTATTGAATGCACAAGGTTCTATTGAATATATACATCTGGATGTGTGTATAGGAATTCCTCGCTCCATCTCTCTCTTAATTAGGGGGTCCTTGGTCTGACAAATGTTGAACACCTTGGTGTTTGACCCTGGGTGTTGAAACAGCCAAACAGCCAACAAATAAAGACCACACTCAGACGTCACACCCCAGTCCCCAGCGGTGGGTACCTCACTTTTAAAAACCTTCCTCATGACCAACAAAGCAGTGAAAAGCACCAACTGATGGTGCAGTCTGACAGCATGACAAACAGTGGGTTAAACAGATTTAATAAGAAAGGAGATGAAATGTTATTTATTTCCTAACAATATCTTGTTGATAAGAGTCAGAATAAATGCTGTGATGGATGGAGGTAAGATGAAAGCTGATTTTTTTTTTCAATGTGCTCAGCTGGAACGAGTGAAAAGGAGGCATAATACATGTTCTGTATGTTTGGTGGGGGAAGTGAAATGTGACACCTTCAGCAGAGAGCAGACAAAGTTTAGGAACCATTAGTGTAAATTAAATGTGATTCTTTGGACGTGCGTGACAGCACAGCAGTGGTTTCTGTCATCTAATACTTGACACAATGTGTTCAAGTACTGAGAACATTAAGTTCAGCTCGCTGCTAACTGGTTTTAATAACAAAGAACCACAGTTCCTCCTACAAGAGGCTGCACCAAAGACCTGGACCTGACTCTGTGTTCTGTCTCTTAGTGCTCTGCTGCCCAGTTTCTTTAGTTTACAGCAAATTCAGAGTCCCTGATCAAACGTTGTCATGTCCCTGGGCTATTCAGGCTGCAGAACCAATGAACCATAAACCATGTATGATGTGTGCTGTGAGTCTTGTCTTTACTTCAGCTCCAGTTTGCTTTGTGTTCAACAAATGCTGTGTTTCTAACGAAGAGCGGGGTAAGGACTCCATCCTCTATTCGGTGGAGAAGTCATTGATGTGCAAGAGTGAAGATTTGCCCCTCATTTGATTCTGTCATTTTATATCACTGTTTGGCTTTTAAAATGATCAGAGAGTGAAACCAAAAGTTTCAGAGGGATCATCAGGATGAAATCTCAGCACAATTACACCTCTGTAAACTCAGAGCTCAGAGAGAGCCTTTCACCTTCCAAACCTCAGTTTACCCAAAACCCTAACACACGAGCAACACGTCACTTTATATCATAAAACACATCATTTCAAACAATTCATCCAATCAATAACCAAAAACTGAGCTTCAGACTCAGCTTCAGGCAACAGTAAATTAAATAAAGTGAAAAGAAGTTAAAACAAACTTTCTCTACCGACTTTACGAAAGTGGGCAAAACTTTCCACCCATCAATTTTCTAAACCGCTTATCCAGTTCAGGGTCGCAGGAGGCTGGAGCCTATCCCAACTGTCATTGGGATAGGGCAGGAATTCACCCTGGATTGGTCGCCAGTCAATCACAGGGCTGACATATAGACAAACAACCATTCACACACACAGGCTTTTTAGAATCACCAATTAACCTAATGTGGGCATGTTTTTGGTCTGTGGGAGGAAGCTGAAGTACCCAGAGAGAACCCACACATGCAGAGAGAGAACATGCAAACTCCACAGGCCAAAACATTAGTGACGGTAATAAATCACAAAGATTCCCAACTACATTAGAGTCGGTGTGTGTAGAAGTGAAGAAGATGACCTGAGTGTCCTTCCTCCACCTGCAGGGTGACTTACACAAATACAGTCTACTTCCTGTTTACAGCTCAATTAAATCAGCTGGGATAGCGGCAGAGAGCAAGGGAGAGCGAGGTAGAGCAAGGCAGAGGTATAGGTTTGTGTTATTGGTCAGACATCTGCGGCCTGGCGCCGGCTGAGGCTGCAGCTCCCTAATGGAGAAAGTGAGAGGGAGGGACAGCATTTGTCACCCCTCTGTCCTTCTGATAAGTGAGTTTTCACTTGCCTTCATCCCCCTCCCTGCTGTAATAAGAGTTGACACCTATTTGTGACATATGACTGTATCTCTGATTGCCTGGGGTGTGATAGCATCCCGACGCCCCGCTCAGCTGGCGATGGAGGGATAGCTGGAGTGAGCGATGGGGAAATAGAGGGGTGTGTGGCTGGAAATGCAGCAGCGGTCACTGCGACACAATATCAGTTGGAGATATGGATGCTGGAGGGAGAGTGGGGGGGGCAGCTCATATGACGCTTGCTCTGAATTTGCTGGGTGGTATGGAGGAGTAAATGGACACTGGGATAGATGGTAATTATCAGGTAACACAGAGAATCCATTTATTCACACCGTGAGGCTGCTAAGCGCTAACGGGAGTCAATACAGCAGAGCAGACTGTGGGGGGAAACTTCTGATCCACCTCTGAGATATACTCCCTCACTTAGCTTGTGGACCATGGAGGTCTTTACTGGAGGCCAGGACCATTACACTCTCCTGATGGTTTCAGGGACGAACTGACAGAGGCAGAAAGCTCATCTACTGCTTCATATGAAGCTTCCTGTTCCTCAGATAATTAGAATCAGGAGCTTTACTCACACTGATACTGTATGTAAAGAGGTGATTTGTTCCTTATTTCTAAAGTAAATGTTTATATCTCTACACACACAGCTTTTCCTGGTGCTGATTTCACATTAAAAGCCCTCTGACTAACATAATCTGACTCACTCTTCAAAAGGATTTCATAATGGATTATATGCAGGGACTTTTTTTTTTGGGGGGGGGGGGGGGGGGGGGGGGGGGCTCTGCTCATGGCTTAATACCAGGATCAGAGATGTTGAAGAGGATTTTTGTTTAAAGTAGTGGGAGGACAGTCTAAACTCAAGAGAGTGATCCTCAACTTATATATGTAGGCCAGTGGTCAGCTACTGCGGCTGTCACTCACTGAAGTGTACTGTCTCCTGGAGCAAACAAGAACATAAAAGTCCTACATTTGCATCTGCCTTTGAAACGTCCGTGGCCACACATATCCTAGGTTACACAGCAGGTCTTAATGAGTCACCCTAACCCTATCAGGTAATTGGACACAAGCCTAGTAGCAGCTCGCTGACTGTAAAGTATTGCAGTGGACAATGGACAATATTCTAACCTTGCAGGGGAAGATGGACCTGCCTGATTAACTTTCTGAAGTCCTGCAGATCCATTTAACTAAGATCCAATCACAACAGATTTCACCCGGCAGAGAAGTTGTCGACCCAATCAGAGAAGAGAGGCGGGACGTCAGCAGAGACGCGCCTGAATGTTTGAAAACAATACAGTCTCTGTGGATGCAGCAATATCTGCAATTTTATCAGAAATAGACTCAATTTCTTCTTTAAAAGAAGAACAGAGAATGTCACTTAAAGCCTTTCTGACAGGAAACAATGTTTTGAGCAAAATCAGACAAGTGAAAAGTATCCATAAAGGATCTATGAACTGTCTGTCTGGGATGTCAGGTTACCTACCCCTTACATCATACAGTGGTTTGTAGATTGGTCTGTGACGAGTATGTCATGCAGAATGGTCCTCCAATCACCAGCTGCTGTATTTTCTGTAAGGTTCCACATCTGAAAACGCTCGCTAGTGCCCCTTATCCAGATGGACTGGTGAAATATTTCTGTAGCAGATATATGAAACTGTCCGTCTGGTGTGTCAGGTTATCTCTTTCTGTGTTAGACTCAAAATCAAACTGGTATGGCTGGACCACAGCGCTGAGCCATACCAACGTACTCTGTGTGAACGTTAGCACAAGGTACCAGAGCAAAAGCCACGGCATTCTCTTCCAGAGAGACCTGGAGGGGCGTGGCTAGCGCTGAAGGAGGCGGGGACAGGGGCACGCCCACAGAAACAGCCTGTTCTCTGGAAGCTCACTAGAGAAAGTTTTCAGGCTGACTTAACTCGAGGAAAAAAATGTTTTTTTTAAGACAACTAACTTCAAATTGACTCTTCTGGGGCCTCTGAGACCTATATGAATCTGCTGAAAAGGAGTATAATAAGGGACCTTTGAAAACATCCAGTGACTTTCAAAATAAAACTAAGTGTGTCCAAACAAAATTAAATGTATCTTGACTAAAAGAACAAACCAACTTCATGAAGTTTGAGTTTCACAGCCCAACATGGACCATAGTCCATGGCTGCAGCTCTCCAGCAGACTGAATATGTTGGCTGGTGTGAGCTGATGGACGGTCGACCCAACAGAGCAAAGACAGAGACAGAGAGGGACCTGGTGTGAGTCTGGTGTTAATTTAATCAGAGCGAGACCTGTGTTAAAACCCTTGAACTGTCCACATGTCTTTTTTTAGGAAACAGCTCCCGAAGAGTAAGTGAGATCCTTTGGTGTTGGAGCTTTGCTTATACTGGACAGAAGTTTTTGAGGAAGGACAGCATCAAGGTTTTGTGGAATAAAAGGTTTTCAGTTTGAAACAGCAGGATAAAAAACCTGAAGTCAGCGACTAAGTCATTAAGCTGTCTGTTGACGGTCACAGGTATGAAAGTAACAGGATCTTGTATCATGTAATGATAGTGATGTGTTATAAATCACTGTCATTGAAGCAGCCTGAAAGATGACTCTGTTTGAAGTTAGAATAAAGTTTGGAGCTCTTTGAAGTGACGTGGCAGCACGTTTAAAGCTTCATGCTGACGGGATGTAAAGACAGAGTAAAGGAACAGCAGAGAGCAGCCGAGCTGGATCATCTCCATATTTAAATCCTGCCGATGACAATCAGAGACAGGACATGAGACAAGCGGCCCTGTCAGTACACTGACCTTGAGACCGTTTGACAAATGCCAAGAACGCAGAGCAGCAGCCCTTCAGACCCCATACATCATCTCATGCCAAGATAAATGACAGAGCTTTTTTAGGCTCCCTCTCAGATGAGCCTTTATTACATTATCTCCATGCTCCACTGACTGCTACAGCTTTTTAATAGGACTGGGCTGAGAAGTGTGACTGGCTGATAACAACACTCAGGTTTACAGTCCATATACCCTCACCATTCTGCACAGAGAGCAGAATATAAGGAAAAAGGGAGGGCAGGCAGTAAAAAGTGAGGTTTTTAGACACTGTATTTAAACCTTTAGTAGCAAAAAGCTGAATTTACATGCAGCCTTGCAGTCGGCGGAGCCGAGGTTTGACACAGTGGTTTCACAGATCAATGGCCTCTCCTCAGCTCCGTCTGCAGCATGATAACACGCTCTGCACCCCGTGTGCCTGCTAAGTGAGGCTCTAGCTAATGCTCTGCTCTAAGAAGGTCACTGAGGTTAGATAAAAACCAGTGTGTGGCTGTGTTTCTTCTTTATCAGGAGCCTCAGAGGGTCTCAGAGGGTTATTTAGATACAAACATGAAGAGCTCCAGAGTCACACGCTTCTCTAATAAGAAAGAAAACGGGATGAAAGAAAGCAATGCTATTTAATAAATGGTATGTATCAAAGTTCGGTGCCTGGTTTACTCCGTAGTTACATCAATATCGTCCTCAATCACTTCACTTTGCTTCACAACAGGCTAATAACCTTTAAGTTTCTCCTGGAGGTGATAATAAAAGCTCCTCTTAGATCAAAGAATAATGTGATGTGATGGAAAAGCAGTCTGATAAGCTCTGATTGATCTATTAGGCTGAGTGTTTAAGAGCATCAAGAGAAGTGATGATCAACAGTAAAATACAAACATTATTAAGCCTGTTGGAGAGACAGATGCAGAGTTTTTAGCTCAATCATTCCAGTATTCATATCTGAATGCATAAGGTTGGTACCAGCAGCCTGGTTCTGATATGATAAACGACTATGAGAAATGACTGGGCTCTTGGTTTCTCTTGAAACCTGCAAAATTCACTTTAAGAAGTCCCATGATCCTCAGTTCAGAGAGTTGCTCCTCTGAACAAAAACAGACCAAGTGAACCGGACAGTTTCTGATTTATATTTGGTTAACAGCAACTCCTCTTAGATAAAGTTGTGTGCAACATTGGTGTTTCTCCTGAGTTTAATGGCGAGTGGGGGGTATTCCTGTTTTGGAGTAATTTAGAGATTTATCTTGTTATCTAGGCTTAACACTGCTTTGAATTTATTGGACTAGCTGATACACATTATTTACAATACATGTTTTATGATAAAACCATACACCAGAATAGTATATAGACAGTCATAGTTACCTATAGTTGTTAAATGGAAGAGTGAAGTTTTAGAGTACATGTGGTAATAACTTGTACTTGCACACCCCAGCCTCCCTACTTGTGTCACTGCCCTCAATGTGCCACCCCAGAGTGACAAGGGGCACTCCTGTTTTTTCTGACTTTTTATGTGGATATACACCTTAAAATAGCAATGAAAATCAATGTTCTCATTTAAGACTCATTCATTCAAATCATTGTGACGTATATGGCTATGTTGTCGTAAACATGGGGTAAAATAAAAATTAGTCTAATAACCTCAGTAGATGATCATATTAACCTTGGTATACATTTTCTCTGGTAGCTTTGTCTATTGTGTTTGCGCTTTAGGGCAGAACTCTGTGAGGCAGAGAACAAAGAAAAAAAAGGTGCGTGCACACATGGGATCAGGTGGACCAGTGTGGCCTGGAAAAGTTACCTACAATTGCACTCTTGGGCAATAAAAAATGGTTCCTACAATTGAAAGGGGGTGACTATTTTAAAGGGGGGATACTTTTGACCATTTTCATTTCAGCAGGGATGCCATCCCCCACTCCCACCCCCACCCCCCCCCCCTTAACTCAAGCACTGCTTATACCTGCTGAAGACTTCCATTATTATCGTAGTTGAAAGTCAGAGGCTTTTATCTACTGTTCATGGCCGTCCAATCATCTCTCTCCCTTTGTAAAAATGTCTCTCACAGTTTACTTAAGATGAGCTGATTCAAACAACCTGCAGCTCTTTCAGATATGATCACTTCAAACTATCTTTTTTATGACTGAAGCTCTTCCAGCCATCCATACAGTGCTGCTCTTACTGCACAGTCTGTGAAGACCTCTGAATCCAAAAGTATTTCTGAAGCCTTGTAAAGAACGACTGCTCTAGAGCTCTCCCCAACTCTGTTACAGCTTCATCAGTGTTAGTGTGTAAGAATGTTAACAGATGTTTCCAAAGAGGACGTCTTTTCTGAGTCTTTGTCTGACTGATTGGGTGGGTTAGAGGAAGAAATGAAGTAGACATAACTCTGTGTACAGAGAGAGTCTTCTCTGAACTGGGACATTCAAAGCTATTTTCGAGTCAGTAAAGTCTCTCTGTGTTTCTATAAAGTCTTTGAGGCCTGTCCTGTAATATTCTGGGCCACAGAGCGGCCAAAGAACCCACTTCATGTAATGACTTGATGCCATTCCTTTTCATTAGGCTCAAAGTGGGACACAGCTCTGAAACTTTGGGCTAATAACCTCAGCAGCTAATGGCCTAAGACTGAATAATGTGAAGTCATCAGGCCTGGGAGTCCATGCTGCCTGCCGACCTTACAACCTGTAATGAAATGCATCCTCAACCAGTAAAAAGGATCACTGCAATCCAATACAAGCTTTTATTTCCTTTGAGCTGAAGTGGCGAGCAGAGTCCTGGTCCCGCTGAGGTGCGGAGGATGTCAGACACCACAGATCCTAAGAAAGTTTGGACTCTTTTTGCAGCGCTGACCTTTACCAACAGGAGACCTGGATACTCTTGTTTTCTTTTTAGTCCCTCTAAGGAGCAGAAACGTCTCCTGTGGATCGTTCTGAGCATAAAAACTCCTCCATGGCTTCCTCTGAGGTAAAAACACACCTTCACCTTACTTCACTCCTTTTTTAATCCAAATCACTAACTGTTTTAAACAGGACCTCTCATCCATCCCACCTTTAACAGCTGTTAATGGAGAATTAATGAGTGTTTGTGGAGCGCTGAGAAACCTCTGAGAAAGCTTCTCAAAATCACAGGTTACGTCTGGAGACGCAGACGCCTGTCACGGTCCTGATCTGATTCATCAAAAGCTCCTCCTTCAGGAGACATCTCCAGCGACACCCGAGAGTGGTTCATCTAATGAAGTATCTCACATTATCACCCTGCTGATAAATTATTCACTAAACTCCTGACGGGAGGTGGAGGGATACAAAAAACACTTAGCAAAGTCTCCTCATCTTTTCCAATTCATCACCTTTCCCCATATCAGCCTCCAGATCACAGAGAAGATCAGCTCATCAGATTTATGAGTCAGCCTATTCACATTCAGCCCGCCTCCTAAACGCTGAGATGGAGGGAGGAGAGGAGGTGGGACATATGGTGGAGAAGTGATTTAGGGGGTGCTGAGAGCCTCCTGAAGGTGGTGAGCTCTGTTTGGATGAATAAAGATGTTTCTTAGGGCCTGATCTACTGATGGTTTGTGTGTACAAAATCACGTGCAAACTCGAGTGCGTGTGCAAAGCTGATCCACGAGCAGGTTGTAGGCATGGACGGTGTCTCTCAGGTGAGCAAAGCAGCACACCTCATCCATTTAGCGTGTCGTCTTTCATGAATATGCAGAACACATGCAGATCACCAGAACGTGCAAAATTCTGGGAAGAGTAGATGCAAATGTAATCATTTAACACCTGCAAAGTGATTTATAAAACCTGAAACAGTTTTCGGGATCTGTTTTAGTGTCTATAGTTAGCACATGTGAAAAGCAGGTGCAGAAGGAAACACCCTTACACACAAATGGCTGCAGTTACATACAACAAACTACTGACTTAGACTTAGACATCTACACAATCCAAGAAGTCAAATAAACTGTTGAAAGAAAAAAACAAACAAACAAAAAAAAGAGCCTACAATATGATCTGGAGACTCTCTCTGTCTCTCTCTCGTTGTGCGTAATATTTAAAATGATAATTAAAGTGTTGACAAACAGCTTTAGTTGTTCTGTTTTTTTGTTTTTAAATGTAGATGATTAAATGTACGGAGAGTCTGAGCTCCTTGTCCAGTGGTTTTTCTGTAATTCACGAAATCCAAACAAGGAGGGAGGATGAGAAACTGCATAGAACTAGTTTGTCTCTTTGTAGAGCTGATAGGATGTGCACGTTATGACAATGTCAGCAGCAAAATATAAGTTGAACTATGTTTCCTTTAAGAAGATTTCAGAATTAAAGTAATATAATGGTGTTTTTGTTACTTCACAGGTGTATCCCTTACACGATAAAGATTAAAAGACTTACACATCTGATTTAAATTTTTGAGACAACATTATGGTGATGGTGCACAATCAAAGCAGTTATGTCCTCGTGATTGAGTCCAAGATTTAAATATATCCCAACTAAGTCCTGAACTATCATTTTTCATTTTCATTTTGTCATTTTTCGTTCTCAGACTCTTCATGGAGACAGACGGCAGCACAGGCAAAATCCTCATTCAAATAGGGCATTATGTTCCTGTTAAGAACTGCGTGCACTACCTCAGTAGATCACTCGTAACATGCACGCACATGCAATTTGTTAGTTTGCACATGTGATTTAGCTCTGGGTATTTGGGATCTTAGTAGATCAGACCCTCAGTGTCTTGTTGCTGACAAGCTCAAACAGAAAGTGTTTGAAACAGAAATCACAGAGCGGTTCCTCTGAACACATCTCTTTATCGTCCAAACAGCGTTTCTAACACAGAAACATGGAGCTGTCAGCCGGCTGCAGCACGTCCACTAATGAGCTCTTTAATGACATTATCCAAGCGAGCTAACGCTGGGCTCTAAGACACACTCGCACTGCATTAGTCATCATCATTTATCGCCACTTATGTCAGAACAAAAGAAATGTTTGTCATGTGGGTTAAACACTAGAGAGGAAGCTAAATACACCTGTGTTCAGGCTCAGCCACCAAGAACATGTTTCTGCAGACGCACAACCACACACCGTGTCTGTCTCACTTTATCTCTGAACGTGATGTGTTCATGTCCCTGAAATGAATATGAAAAGTGGTTAAAATGAGCACGCTCTTCATTTGCATTGTAAACATCTCCTCCTATTTAATTAAAGATTCAAAATGACTTACTGAACAGGAGAAAGACGAGACATGACACTGAACTCCAGCCTGGTAGAAGTATTCAAAAACACCAGATTCACAAAATCAGTCAGCTTACAGGAAATATTCAAAGAGATCTGTATAAGAACGGATGTGCTTATAAGGAAATTTCCTCCTGATGCAAAATTTAATTGATTATGTTCAGTGGAGTCCAGATAATCGGGATGACAACAGACTCAGCATTTAGAGGAAGAATCAAGTGAAAAATTTATAGAGAAAAAAAATTAGAGAGAAAAAAAATTGAAAGCAAAAAGGAATCAGTACTGATAACCACAAACCAAATAAAGGTACACTCTTGCTGAGGTCAAGGCCAAGGTTCATGACAATCCCCATCTCAAGATGTTTTCAAAGGCACAAAAACCTGATCAATTTGGGTCAACATGGTTCATCTGTGCCTTTACACCTGTACACTTTACAAACCCTGACCACTTTATTTTACACTGATGCATGCTCCTCAGTAATTTGTGACAAGGGTTTGTCCTGTTGGACATTTTCAGACTCGTACACAAACCTTTTAAACACCTGGGCAGCTATATTTCTGCTTTCCATGAAGCCGTTTGAAGTGTTAAATTGGTTTTGAAAAATTAATTTTAGAAAAGAAGGTATTATATTGTAGACTCTGATGTGTCCTATTCTGCTTGGAATTCTTTCTGGTAGAGCTTGCATTATTTTATTGGCTTAATCAAAGATCCTTAAGTTGTTTTGGGTGACGTCATATACTGTCTTTAAAAGCAATGCGTGCCCAGCTCACCTGGGTAGCGAATAGTTAATTGGCTGGCTTAGCTTCAACATCCAGACAACCATCATCATCTTCAAGGGCAACACTGCAAAAACAGAAATCTAAGCAAGTCATTATGTCTTATTTTTAGTAAAATTTGTCTTACTACTCTTGATTTGAGCCACATTTACTAGACAAGGTCATAAAAATGTCTCATTTCAAGTTTTTTAAAGACAAAAATGAGGCATCAATTGCTTGTAACAAGTAATAAGATAAAAGATTCTTGTTTTAAGACATCTTTCTAATTTCAAGAAACTTCCCGGGTGAATCCGTCTTATCCCATTGGCAGATTTTTTTGACTTGTTACAAGCCATTTACATCTCATTTTTGTCTTAAAAAAACTTGAAATATGACATTTTTTTGACCTGGTCTGGTGAATGTGGCTCAAGTTAAGAACAATAAGACATTTTTTACTACAAATAAGACCTAATGACTTGCTTAGATTTCCGTTTTTGCAGTAAAGTGCAAGTTTTCTGACAGCTGAGTGTAAGACCAGGCCTTTAAGGACTGGCTCAGGCCTTTTGTTCAGTTTGTAAATTAAAAATAATAATGATGATAAAAAAAGAAAACAGCAACTGGAAGGGAGTCAACACACTTTGGTCATATGAGCAATACACCAAACATAAAAATAGAAAGCACTGTCAGTGAGAGCTGTTATCTCCCCCACTCTCAACTTTCTGGGCTTCTGCACCACCACCGTAAACTAGAAACCAACATTATGGTCCCTGTGACTATGTTAGACCTCTGGGTGACCATGGGTGTGCAGAGGTTCTGTAGTGTCTTAACACAACTTATTAAACTCACAAAGGAATTGCTAAGCTGTTTACAGGAATGTTTCCTGACTCTGATGTCGTGTCCGCATCTTCAAGGCTATTCATTCAAGTGCCATTCATGTTGACTTAAGACACTTGTAATACTATACTTTTATTCATGAGTTCATATTAGACCGAAAATGAAAAAAATGTAGCAATTCAGCAGTTCATAGCAGAGACCACTCTATGACGCATCAGCAAATCATGAAGTAAATGCCACAGTGTGCTGTGACTATCTCTTCGTTGCACATTTTATGGTGCTCACTTTTAGATATGCAAATTTGTGAACCTTTTATTTTGGAACATTTATGGGCAAAGAGTAAGCAAAGTCACAGCGAGCCCAGTGTGCAAGTGACTTTACGAGCCGATGACACAAGCTACTCATAGTGGCTACAATAGCAGCCATAACACTGGAAAAAAAAATAAAACAAGATTTTCAGGATACCTCATTACTTGCAGGAAGTTAGGTGTTTCTCCCACATTGAAACAAAATGCTGCAGGTGCTCACTGGGCTGGTTAGTGTGTTCACGTAGATACAGCCATTGACTATGGTCCGAGGGCATGTGCTGCTGCTGGCACTGAGCCACGGAGGAGGAGCCCAGACTGGATCTTCTGTTTACAAACAGTAACTGCAATCCCCACAGACTCTACCTTTAAATACTTTATCCATGTTAATGATACATTGTTGTTCTGATTGGAAGAAGCCCAGGTGGAGAGCATAATGAACATCACTTTTGTATAACCTGCACATGTTCAGATGTGTAGAAAGAAAAACAGGAGCTCAGTGATAAAAGTGATGAAGAAGTTGCAGAAGGAGAGATGGCATCTTAAAGGGAACAGGTGTTAGATTCCACCAGCCTGAAGACCTCCAGCCTTTCTAACACAGATCATCCATCTCTGCACAACGTGACTGCAAACTCACAGACAGGAGAGCAGATCACAAACAGTGCAGGAAGCCTTTGACTGGTGCCAAGGAGATGTTACCAATTACCCACAATGCAGTGGTGACTTGAAGATGCTTTGGTGGGCGAGCTGACGACTGAAGTCTCTTCAGAGCGATCCAGAGAAGCTGTTTGGCCTTGGATGAGCAGATCTCAGGGGAGGTTATTCCTCTTCTATTCCACAGATCAGAAGCTTGTTTTTTTTAACACCAACTGGCCCAAAGATGAGCTTCCTCAAGCTGCTGTAGTTACACAGATCCAGCCTGAGCACAGACAAATGTATATGAGCACAGATCACTGCATTTACTCTCACACTGGCAGAAATTGTAACATATTTCTGCCCTGGGTTCAAACAAGAATTATTCTAGAACACCCCCCACCCCCACCCCATTATATTTGTGTCAGCCGTTAAAAGAGCTGAGGCTGTAAAAGCGTCCTTTCTGTTCAGAGCGGTGTGATCAGATAACCTTCTGTTCCGTCCTGCACATAACCAATCTGTGACATGTCGCTTTATTTTACAGATAAGACACAAACTGACCTGTATCTCCACCATCATCAGCTCTGATGAACAGGACAGCTGGTTATGAACAGGAGAACAAGATGGGAGCCCCTTTACATCCTTGTTTATTCACCTGATAGACACACGCACACACACACACACACACACACACACACAGAAACACACAGGCTTTGGAAGGCATTACACGCCACGCCCCCTATGACGTTTATTTGACCTCTTTATGAGTCAGGCCTCTCAATAACTCAGAGCCCTTTGACATCTATTTCTTTCATTTAAAGGCTTTGTTTATGTGTTATTTTATCCTCTCCTTGTAAAAAATAAAAAATGAAAAAATTACTGCACTGACCCACAGCTACTTAATCACATCATTTCTACTGTTGTTCTCCTCATTTTAGATCCAAGCCTCATCTCAGATGTCAAGCTTCAAACAGAAAGTTCAAACAAAGTCGTTTTTTTAAAACACACATAGAGTTAATGCACATCATTTTAGAGGGATTGAAACAGATTTCAGACTGAAACTGGTTTGGCTGAGCTTCCCACACAGCGGGGAAAGAGAAGTGTGTGTGTGGAGAGACTCTTCTTCGGCTCAGAGGATTTTTCTGCAGAGAGGCGTAGCTGTCTGTACCATCAGCCACGGTGCAAAGATGAAACCATGCAGACAAAACAAAACAGTACATGTGCCACATTCAAACAGCTAAACAGTAAAATACACAAACCCAGCTGTGCCCCCCTGCTGGAAAGGAGCATGAGGGATCAGCCCTGGGTGTGTGGTGTCTTTGTGAAGATGTTAAACACAAGCCCCACACACAGCTGAACCATCCCAACAAACAGGGCTGATAAGAAAAGAGAAATCTCACTCCAAAACAGACAAGAAGCTCCAGGAGTCAAGAATGTTTTGTGCCCTCACTGAGTACCAAGACCTGGATCTAATCCTGGGGTTTGTGGACTTTGAGATGCCTGTATCTCAGTTCCTAACAGTGAAGTGAATCAGTCAGGATCAAAACTCAGAGATAATCTTTCAGTCCACTGGAAGCAGTTTTAGAATAACTCCCACTCAACCCCTGTGCTGATGATATAAGGTACACCTGTGGAGAGTGTTGAGAGCTGCTTGTACCTGTGCACTGTGATCTAACTTAAATCACGAGGAGAAGACTGATGCAATCTACAAAAGGAGTCTTCAGAGACTCTACATTCTGTGCAGATTGAACACTTTTAATGTGGAGGAGACACTGGTGGTTTTACTACTGATCTTAAACTGAGTCTGTTTTAACCTTTGTATTTTTTCTGACAGTATGGCAACTGTTCTGTGCAGAACAAAAACCGCCTTCCCAGTATCCTCAATCGAGTCAATCTGTGTTCAACAGCTTTTATTGACAAATATCTGGAATAGATAAGTTGTCAGGAACGTGATGTGTATCTTCTTCATCTCTGATTTTCTGACTCTGAAGAGTTTGTTCTTCCCCCCTCAGGTCAGAGGTACTGACTGCTCAGGGCAAAGACAAACAGGTAAACACTTTCTTATGTTGCTTGTGCACTTGTTGCTCTTAATTTTCTTTAAACCCTTGAATGCACTTCCAAGCAGAACTATTGTACCTTATGTTTTTTATTTTTCTTGGTTGTATTTCATCAGGTTGTGTTGTGCTTTCCTATGTCTGTTAATCTGTGGTGTTTTTGTGTCCACTGCTGCAAATCAAATTTCCCTTCTAGGAACTATAAAGATATGAAATGAACTGAACTGAAATGAGCATGTTAAAGTCATGAAGAGAAGAGGATGGCAGTCCAAGAAATGATTTAAACTTCACTGAAATGTTTCTAACAGTGCAAGACACACTCATTGTAAGGTTAGCTTCACCATGCAGGTTTGAGGAAACGCTCACAGCTGTAGAAATGTCTGCTCTAAAACACAGCTGAGCAGTGGTGTGCACAAACTTCTGCATTTCCTCCCTGATAACAGCTGTATTTGTAAACTTTAATAAACTTGGCATTCATTTAGTTGTTGGAACTTTATTCACCTGACGATGGACACACACACCAGCCTCTACAGTGCTCAGCATAAATGGGTACACCCCCTTTAAAAAGTACGATTTTAATCAATATCTCAATGAACGCAAGAACAATTTCCAAAATTTTGATAAAACTGAGTTTCATGGAACATTTGCTTCACTCACAACATGAAAGTAAGATTAATAATATAACTAAGATTACAATATCATCAGTTTTACTCAAAATAGCTGATGCATAAATGAATACACCCCATAACAAAAACTACGACATCTAGTATTATGTATGAACTCCATGACTTTTGAGGACAGCGCCAAGTCTTCTAGGCATGGAGTGAACAAGTTGGCAACATACTGCAACATCTATCTTCTTCCATTCTTCAAAAACAACCTCTTTTAGAGTCTAGATGCTGGATGGAGAGTGATGTCTCTTTAGAATTCCCCATAGGTGTCCAATTGGGTTCAGATCAGGAGACAAACTAGGCCACTGAATCTCTTTCACCCTGTTCCTCGTGAGAAATGCAACGTTGGCCTTGGAAGTGTGTTTTGGATCATTGTCATGTTGGAAAAGTACACGAAGGCCAAGGGTACGGAGTGATGGTAGCACCTTCTCTTTCAATATGGAGCAGTACATCTGTGAGTTCATGATACCATGAATGAAATGCAGCTCCCCAACACCAGCAGCACTCATGCAGTCCCACATAAGGACACTGCCACCACCACCTTTGACTGTCGGCACCATGCACTTTTCTCTGATCTCCTCACCTTTGCCACGCCATACAATTTGAAGCCATCAGTCCCAAAAAGATTTAGTCTTGAATTAATTTGTCAGGAAAAGTACTTTTAGTGCGTGCAAATTCACAAATCTTGTTTGCAGTCAATGGCCCACATTTGTGGGAGTATTTTGTAGTCCAGTGTCCCATGGAGTATTTTGATTCTGATAAGAAAGTAAAGGTTTTCTGACAAATCTGCTGGGGTGTACTCATATATGCTGAGCACTGTATCTGGCTGCGCACAGTAAAATACAGTACACATGCCCTCTCTCCCATTTTAAGGTTCATATCAAAAGACATGTTTACCATAAGTAGCATGGTAAGAGGGAGTACAAGTTAATGATCTCATTATACTTTAAACAAAAAAGACACATTCCAAACACTTAAAGTTATTCCAAAATAAATGTGTAGCGTAAACACAGGCAGATATTTGTTCAGTAGAACCTGTGAAATTTAGCTCATAGAGCAAAGTCATGACAGAGTCTTGAACAAGGTAAGAACAAGGTCCACCGCTCAGTGCTTTTCAGAGCACCAGAGCTGATGGTCCCTTATAGTTAAACAGTCAACAAGATGGGTTTTTGTGCCGGACCTGAGCACCTTCTTCATTTGGTTGCTCTTTTGTACTCCTAGTGTCCAATCTGAGTCTTTTCTCTGACTTTAGAGCATCGAAGAGAGAATGATTGTCACACAGACTGAGGGTGGAACATTCAGTCCAACATTACCAGTCGTGAGCTTAAATAGAGAGTGCCTAGGAAAACAGCATTGTCCATTCCATCTGACACAGCAAGAGTTTCCCCTGCAAGTGTGCTGTGTACCACACGTCTTATTCTTTTAGACTGCCAAAAAGAGGAGAAAACTTTCCTTCTTCTTCCATTAGAGCAATAAGAGCTCCCTAGAGTACCACCATCTGGAAGATTTCCAAAAGAGGCATCACTGAAAAACAAGAAGGTTTAAAGCATCAGTCTTACCCAAATGTTAAAACTTAAATGTCACTTTTTCAGGCTTCACCTTATGGATCACGTTATTTACTTCATGCATAGATTAAATGAAACATTACATCAGATCTTATTTAACCTGGAATGTCCCATTGGAATTTAGTACCTCTTTTTCGAGGGAGTCCTGGCCAAGAGGCAGCAAAAAATTACAATTTCAACACAATTTAAAATGGCATACAAATTAGATAAAACAGTTCCAGGTCAAGGAGGCTCTCTCAAGTGCTCTCAGTCTGGATTTAAAGTCATTCAATGAGATGAGTTCTGTTTGTTTCTAGTCCTTTTGCAACTGGTTCCATGTCAAAGGGCCAGAGAAAACAAAAGCCCTTTTTTCCAGCTCAGTGCAGGCAAATAAAACAGTGAGAAAGAAATTATTGTTTGAGCACATATAAAAAAATGACACTTCTCTGTGTGATTAAATTACAGATGTATCTAGTCTGTTTAGAAACCCACAGGTTGAGTCCTATTTTAGATCTGAACTGCTCTTCCTCAGTTTCAGGGGCATCTCTTTGTGTGGCACGTGCTGCTTGAATGTGAAGAGGTTACAGGTTTTCAAAATAACTGTGCTGAAGTACCTGTACTTAGGCATGAACAGAGACAAAATCAATCCCCACATAACAGAACTTTTCATGCTCTTCATGGCCGACAAGAAAAGTACACTTAAGCTGAGGAACAACTTTTGTTGCAAAGTACCATGAGTCTGTCCATAAAAAATCATCTACATGGCATGTTAGTAACCAGTAACCTCACACTGCTCATCCATCCAATAGGAAACTGCTGGATCCACACGTGACACTCTACCACCTGTCTTCAACATGTTTCTTTCACTTTGTTGTACCAGTACAGTGATGTATCAGCAAGACCATGTGCACATTTTATTTTGTTTTTTTAATTTATTTCCATAGGAGACCATCTTCTTTTGCTTCTGGAAGAGGGCAGATGTAAATATTCCTGGAAGAGCTCCATGCCTTGCAAGAATGCAGATTTATGTTCAGATTTGACAGATTAAGTCTAATAACATCCTGAGTGATTCTGAAGCACATGTTGGGAAGTCTGTCTTTAAAACTACAGACTAAAGATGGCACGATACCACTTTTTTTGCTTGTGATACAGATACCGATACCACAGATATGAGTATCTGGTGATACTGATAACATAAGTGATACCATTTTTACTCTCAATAATACACAGAAAATTCTTGAGCATAGATTTGTATTGATTTGCTTGAAATAGCCTTAAAACCTTATTAAAAGTTAGTAAATATAGCACCATTCAACATGAAATTTAACGTGGAATTTTGTATAAAACTTAATATATGTGTGTAAAACTTGAAATAAAAAATTATAGCTCCAGTGGAAATTAACATGGCTTAGCACTTAGTGTAGCATGTATATACCTCAATGATATACAGCAGAATAAAACAAGTTGCAATATTGATCATGACTTAAAATAAAAAATAGCATCACATAGAAAAGGTGTAGAGGAACAGTACAGAACTTACAGACTTCCTTGTACTTCAATGACCATCTCGGAGATAAAATGTGCACGGCTACCTCTAAGCGGCATGTCATGCAGAGTAATGCTAGCGGCCCATAGATCAGATCGGACAATTTGTACGACTTAAACATATATCCGATCCTATAATTTTGGCTAATATCTGACTGATACTGATACTGAGCATCAGATCGGTGCATCCCTATTACAGACCCATCTGGTGGAAATACATTTTTGACCTGCATCTTCCATTTCATCAAATACAAAATTTTTGTTCCATTTGTTTGTTTCCTCTTGTTTAGCTGCATCCAAAGAGATGTATTTGGTGACAAGAACACCTGCCTCATGGACTTCTGATTCAGTGTTTTGACTATCAACACTAAACACATCAACTGGCTGTGTTTGTCCATCCCTGCCATCAGGCTCAAGATACTGCAGGTTATATCAGTTCTGATGCTTAGCCGTGGCTTTACCAGCTCTGCGTGAAACTCTGGCTCTATGTCAGACACCATCACCTTTTCTCTTAAATGTTACAATCCGTCCTGTTTGCATTTTAGTTGGTTGCATAACCTTGTCTTGAGTTTGCGTCACAACAGGTGTGTGTGTGTGCTTCACTAGTGTTCATGGTACTGGTGCTTTCCAGCTCATCACTCATGTTGCTCTGGGTTTCTGTCATAGTGGGCGTATTACTTCACCTGTGTTAACTCCACTGGTATTATCCTGATTGTTGTCTGCATACTGCTCAGTATCTGCAGCATTATAATCAATGTTATTATCTCTTCCCCTCTTTCTATTTGCGTCATCTTGTGCAGTTTCTTTAACCTGATCCTGTCCAGTTGCCTTACATAATCCAGAGCAATGCACTTATAAAGAGTTTTCCATGTCTCACAAAAGCAACAGCACCATCTTGACCTGTAACCACACCAGGTCCCTTCCATTCTGCAGTTTGCTCTTTTGTAACATTCCTTGTCCCCTGTTTCATACTTGTCATCTGTGTTATGAAGCTGCTTGTGAAGTGCTCTTCTTATCCTTTCTGAGCACTCAGCATCTGTAATTACTTTCCTTTAAGCATACAAGGCTGATATGTGATCCCCTACCCTTGTACTGACATTAGCACCCTGTAGAGCAGGCACTTTATTAACTTGTCTTTACCTCAGTATCAAAGTTCTCAGCCATGTCTCTCACTTCTTCATTGTTATACTCCCCCCATTGTCAGTGTAGATCCTTCTCTGTGGACCGTACACACTTTTCCATGAGTGGATGAGGAAGTTGACGATTTCAGAGGCCTTTCTAGTTTTAACAATGTTCGCTGTGTTGAAGCATGTGAAGTGGTCAATTATATGAAGACACCAAACACCTGGTTCAAGCTCATGTAGATCCATTGTAGTCTCATTGCACTCTGAGGCTAAATTGGCCCACAGCAGGTTTTGGCTTTGTCCTGCTGTGCCTCTGAAATGTGTCACAGTTATTTACAATTTCTTGTAAAGTATTGAAACAGTCTTTGTCGTTATTTCCTGGGCCATGTAAGAGTCTCTGTGGTCTCTCTCTGCAGATGCATAACTGAACGGTTTCTGAAGCTTCAAGAGGGCTTTGCCTTTTTTCATCTGGGGAGGGGGTTCTGTTGCTGCTGTTATGAGTTTCGGCAGGCAAGCTACCACCGTGACCATAAACTATTTACTAGCGATCAGCTAAGCTAAGGTAGGCAGACCTTACCTCATGGTCAGCGTCCCACGTCACGATGATGCGTCTTCCTCTAGGCCTGTATCCACTGTGCTCGTTTAGTTGGTTAAAAGACGTTTAACACCCGACAACAAACAAAAAGATAATCCACTACGGGGGAACAGGGACACACCACGTGCGTCCATCCAGGGTAAACATTTCCAATCACTCTATCTGTCTCTCAATCCAGCATCTCCTACCAGTTTCACTTGACTTAGATGTCCCTTGACTTTTTCCCACAGGCCTCTCATGCATGCGCCGTCTCTGCCTCTAAATCAGAGACTTGCTTGACAGTCATTGGCTGTCTCCCTGGGTAGTAAGGCCCGCCCCTCAGACCAGCCGTCGGCCAAACATAATCTAAAGCCTCGTTTCCACCAGGCAGTCTGGTACGGATCAGTACAGTTTGGTACGGGTCAGATCGGTAAAGTCTGATCCTGTGTGTGTTTCCACAGCCAACCGTACCCTGCTTGATGGGCCGGATGTCGAGAGCCGCGTCAGCTACGTAACAGTGTGACATCACTGCAGCCCTACACAGTGTACGCCGCCAATAAATGCAACGAAGAAGAAATTAGCGGCATTGTAAGCAAAGAGAAAGATGGAGGACATCCAGCAACTCTTCTACTTTGTGATCAGCATGTGGCTCTTTATTCCATATTCCAATGAAGATCTGTTTCAGGAAAGGCTGCGTGCGGGGTTGTGTGTCGTTCCTTATTACCGCTGTCGCACGGGAAGTTACCGATCTTTCGACCAATCAACGTACTGCAGTGATTATAGCCCCACCCCTGGGGCCGGTTTGGAGCGGCTTGGCACCCCAACGGAAGGGTACTGAAAAGTGTAGTGGTACGGGTCGCTTATTTGGGGACCCGTCCCACTTTTAGTCTATGGAAACGCCGCAAAATGCGTGCAGTACCTAGACGAACCGAACCGATCTGCTTGGTGGAAACGAGGCTTGAATGGATCCTGCCGTAACATTGCTAAGACCTCATCTATTGTTTGACTCCCGTTAGACTCTTTGTCTTTCTTTGTTTCTTGATCGCTCATGTCTACATGGTAGTGCCCAGATCTCGTGAATTCAAGAGAAATATGCTGCTCGAACATCACTGCTCTATCATCATCCACGTCCAATACCGTTCCTACCTTTTGTTAGAGAGGCTTTACTTAACAGCAATGGAATGTCAGCTTAGACTACTTCAGTTCTGATGTGACACTTTGTCTTCCCTGTTTTAGCAGGTAGTTTTACTTTTCTGTTAGTACATTTCCATCTCCAAAACAAAAAGGCCATCTCTATTTGCAACCATTGGTTCACTTGGTCTTGGTCAAGGTCTTTTAGTGTTCCAGCCACTTTAACGGTGTGATGTTACACTTGTAGCAGGATGAACAGTCTCATCCCTGCTCCTTTTGGTGACAGCCCGGCACTGATTGGCCAATCAGCTTAAAGGGCACTTTATATGGGGACGTAGACTCCTATTGTCACCCTCTTTCTCTTTGGCCCTGAGTTTCTCTCCCTCCTTGGTTGCTTCACTTCCAGGCTCCACTGCAGCACTGGTGTTGGTAAGGTAGTCATAGCCACCACAGTTTGTGTGCTCATTTACTGATGTGGAATGAGATTTATTTTTTGTTTGGCACACAGACTTTTCTGTGTGGTCCCCTGCAGCCAGAGGTGGAAAGTACTTAAGTACAAGTACTTTGTTCCTTTACTGAAGTAGATTTTTCAGGTATCTGTACTCAACTTAAGTCTTCATATTTTTGATAATTTCTTGCTTTCACTCCCTACATTTGAACACAAATATCAGTACTTTCTACTCCTTACTACTTTTTTCACTTTTACTTAGCTAAAGTAGATGAATTTGTACTTTTGCTTTTCTCAGCTTTTTTTTACACAAGTACTTGTACTTCTACTTAAGTACAGAAAGTATGTACTTTTTCCACCTCTGCCTGCAGCAGCTCACTGGGAATCCAAGGAAAACACAAGTTAACAGTTTTCTCCAATCAGGAGGGCACTTTCGTGTGTTTTGCCATCCAAGAAGTCAATCGATCACGTTTTAGCAATTAACCTTGCACATGTGAGTTAAAAAAAAAAGAAAAGGAAAGAAAAGAGAAGAGAAAAGACAAGAAGATGATGAGAAAAGATAAGATGGGTTGAGATACTCCTTTATTCATCACACAATGGGGAAATTCACAGTCACAGCAGCAGCACAAGAAAATGTATAGTGCAAAAAAATCAGGAGACTACTTCAGCAGTTAAAGGCAAAGAATGCTGAGTGTTTTGCATCTCAGGAGAAATGTGTGTGTCTGTTCTGTGAATGTTAAAAGGAGGAGCTGTGGAACACAAATGCAGACCACAGGAGCTCTGAAAGTTATTCCAAAAGGAACAAACACAAGGATCACAAGAGACCAACTGGAGAGAGAAAAACAAGAGAAAGACAACCAACACAAGTTTAGTGAATATTAGGAGAAAGTAAACCATTACGACAGAGCAGCTCACAGAAAACCAAAGACTCAGAGAGCAGGAAAATGAGCAAAAACACTGACACCTTGAAGAAAACCAAGGCTGACGCATCATCGTTGATCCATCGTCTGTTCTCTCTGACGGACAGTTTCAAAGATGCTGGGGTCACATTTATGAGCTTGTTTTGAACCTCAGTTTGATATCTCCGAGGAATATTTCCAGCATTTACCCTCCAGTGAGTGAAAAGCTGATTTAAAGCTAGGAGACTCAGTGTGTCAGAAAATACAGTACCTGTCTAATAAAGCCCGCAGCAGCTCTCAGCTTTGAAGTTTAGACACTTCTGAATCACCTTTGTTGTGTGAAGGTTACCTGTTCGTCTCTGAGGGCGACTGTTCCTCTGAAGAAAGTGTCGATCCTATTATTCTCTGACAGAAGTGTTTGTGACGGGAGAAGATGCTGAATTCAAGCTCAGAGGAAACCTGCAGGAAAAAGAGAGAGGACGAGGACGAGGACGAGTAGTTCTTAACTACCAAACACAAGAGTATTTCTCTACAGACACTCTCCTTAGCTCACAGTCAGAGCATGTGAGCAGGAGTGAGGGGGGGGCTGAGCGGCCAGAATATGAAAAGAGCACAGAACTGGATTGTTGATTTTTTTTTTTTTTTTTTTTTTTTTAATGAATGGGGAGGTGGAGCAGGGGCACAAAAATTACCATACTGATGTAATTTTCAGTGTCTACTTGGTTTGTCTAGAATCATACTATTTTTGTTCAAAGAAAAAGGGGGAAAAAGCTTGGAGGAAGGAATGTCACAGACACAATTCAAGGTTCTGGCTTTTATGTTCCTATTTGTATTTAACAATTCAGAATTTCATCACGACCTTCTAATGTTCCATATTCACAAGAAAAAAATAACATAAAATCATAAATAAATCCATGAGTACATTTGGCATTTCAGACATTAATTCACCAAATCCATCAGTGGTGAAGCTACAGGGACAATAAAAGTAGATAAGTTAAATTAGATGTCAGTGAGATCCATAGGAAAATAAATAAATGAAACTAAGCATGGGAAGGGAATAGTAGTTGTACATTTTTTTTAGATGTTTTTTTTTTTTTGATGTTGTCATTATTTTTAGTGGTTCAAGAAACACTTTTAATTCATTTAGAAAAACAACAAATTCAGGGAGAGATTAGAGTCCCAATTTTATCAAATTTGTAAAGGTATAAAAGTTTATTACAGCAAAATCGCCATATTTGATTTTTAATCTTGCACCAAAAGTTACCATGTATTGAAAATAAATCTGAAACCAACTGACTTTTTATTTTTACAGCTGATGGAAAAACTGCGTCCACATTACCTACGTAGGTTGTTAGTTGAAAACAAAAACAAAACAACAAAGACAAGGCTTAAATGAATTTGGTAAAAGTAAACAGCTCGTTCATGATGAAGTGAGCAGATTTACCGCTGTTTCTTTCCTGTCACTTCACTTTTATCTCTGGGGCTGTTTCACATTTTTGTTGTTGTGTTGTAGTTGAGCTGATTTATTCCAGTAGGTGTCAGGAATTCACCTCAACCTGAGTGCTCCTGAATTGACAAATGGCATTAGCACCGTGCATTGTGGGAAACAGGACGCCAGGTAGACTGGTCCGTTTCAGACTTAGAAATTTTCTTGGATCAGTAGAAACATCCAGGAACTTGTAGTTTACTACAGATCTCTCAAGTTTTTGCATACTGATACTACATACTGAATTTCAGCTGAAGTAGTAGGCACCGCTAGTGTAGTAGGTGGTTTGGAAAACACCCTGAGTGTCTGTCTGTGTAAAACGCTGTGGATGAATGAGAAGGAAGCCGTGTCGGTTTCCTGTAAGAAGTAGCTGGTTCTGAACAAAAGATGAAAACTTTGTAGCGCATATTTAATCAATGAAATGTACACAAGGCAGTGCATATTTCACCACTATTTTTTTGTTCTACATTTTGGGGCAATCTGAGCTTCCCTTGCAGTCTTAGAGCAATCACCACTGGACAGAATGTACAGTGGTACTGTTCTGTAAAAACAAAAGATGGAGATAGTATAGGAGAAGAAAGAGAATGCAATGTCCTCGTGTCTGTGAGCAAAGATTCACAGTGGAATCTAAAAAGACATCTCTCTTGAAAACTCGACAGTGAGCTACGGGAGCACTAAATAAAAAAGTGGGACGGAGCAGGGCGCAATCTTGGCTGAGCGTGGAGCGATAACGGGCGGAGCAGCATGGTGGGACTTGGAGCAGGGAGTGACGGAGGCAGACACCGTGGGGAGTGAGGAGCAAAAATTCGCACCGCACCACTCCACTCATACGCTCTGCCCACAGTGGCCCTCATGTATCAATCCTGCATGTGAATTGGCACAGATTTGGGTGTAAAAACAAGCCTGCAGTAGTGTTCATATGGAACATACGTACCTGGGCTAATCACGGCATACACCTGATAAATCTGGTGGCTGAGAACAACCACAATTGACTTAACAGGCCTTTTATTACTCTCAGTTCTGCTAATCTAACCAGTAGTATTTACGACATGGAGGGATGCAGATTAAAGAGAACAGCAAACTTCTCTGTGCCGGATATTGACACCACAGCATCAGAGTTAGAGAGAAATGAAGCTGTGTTGTTTAACAACTGGACAGGTGGCATTAAAGAGAGTCAGAAAAATCATGTATGTAAAGAAATCACTGCACATGTCAGCAGCATGGATGTGACACCACAGCAGATCCAGTTTAGTTTAATTTAATTTAATTTAATTTAACTTGATTTAATTTAATTTAATCAAATTTAATTTAATTAAGTTAATTTAACTTAGAATTCCTTCATTTATACATAAATTAATTAATCTATGGTGTCTAACCATTAAATGGCCCTATATAATTATCTTTGTTAAGGTCTTAAAAGTGTGGAACAAACACCATTAAGAATGTTTGTCAACTCTGAGAGAAGCTGCAGTCAGACTCCAGCCTGAACCTGTCCCAGATTGAGGAGTGAGTGGAGCACTTACCAAGTCTGCATCAGAGTCAGAGGATCAGACAAACCTGCGCCGTGCCTGATGTAGATAAGAAATATATAATTCCTATCCAGGGCTACATAACTGCTTAACCTACAAACTGGTTTATTATCTTTTATTCTGGTCAGTTATTTTATTCCGTTGCCTGGTCATGAGGCATTGCAGCAGCCTCAACTGCCACCACCCCATGTTAATGTTTCTTTGTCTTTGAGTTTTAACACAAGATTTTTTTTGTCGTTATTTTTTTTTCCAGTTTAAAAAAACACATCACACACTTTTTGTTGAAATGAAATCACTTTAATTGCATTTGGCAGTTGTTTTAATAATGTGGGTGCACACAATTTAGTTAACAAGCTGTTACATTCTGTAATTTTCTACGTTGGGACTTAATTTGCAGTTATGTTTTAATGTAATGTAATTTCAAGATATACTTACAAACATCAAACCTTTTCTGTTGTTGTTTTTTCTCTGTTGAGTTTAAACAATTCAGTTGTTAAAGTCACTGCTTTCATATGATCTGCTCATTCTTCACCACAGACTGATCTGTCTCACTGCTCTCACTCTCCCTCTTATATGAACATTGTGTACGTTGACTCAGACCTGGCATGGAACTTGAGCGTACCCTCAGCTTATCCTCATATCAATAAAAAGCTTTTCTTACATGGATATGATTGTATGTTCTTCTTTTGTCTGTCTGCAAGTTTGATAAATGAGAGCCAGTGTGACTCTGCACATACTTCAGAATAAACTTTGATATCACTGGTCCTTCAGTATCCTAATGACTCCATCTATAGAATTTACATTCGCGTCGCCCCTAAAAACAGCTGAAACACATCCTGACCCAGTGTTTTGGATTATTTTGTCAAGCTATTGTATGAGAGGGGAGCCGTTCAAGCTGGATTTACCTCTTCTTACAGCCTCTGAGTACATAATCCATAAAGAGCCTTTTAGCTGTTCTCTAATGTTCAGCACTTGTGTGTAAAGAACATTGTGCGCATGAATAAGAATAAATGAAGCAAAGGTTGCAGCGTGATGACTCAGTGACTGCAAACTGGCGTGCAGCAATCTGAGCAGTTTGTTGTTTCGTGTCTTTCTGAGATCAACAACACTCAAAGGCTGACATGAGCACTCGGAACAGAAAACATGACCATAACATGAGCTTCAGTCCAGCCCCAAGTATATGCCACTGCGCCACCTACTGGTCAGCAAAGTAAGATGGACATGAACGTGAGTTTTCCAGGGTTAGGGAAAACAAAACTCCTCCTCAGATCGTCTTCATTGATAAACGTTGGAGCGAATAATGAACATCGAGCTGATTTCATCTGAGAGTGAGAATATAACATTTTGTTTATTCCCTCAGGGTGAGGAGTTAATGATCTCTGCTCACACACACACACACACACACACACACACACACACAAACACACACAGTCAGCATGGACTCCTCACTGATCTTTACTCCCACAGGAAACACAAGAAGTGATTGAATCAAAGAAAAATAAAAACATCCTATTTGACTCCATCAAATCTGCTCAGCTTGAGTCAAATGTCATTTCTATGATCGTCTATTTCACTTTGACTATCACACTCTTTAAACACACAGACTAAGGTTAAGGCTGCCTGCTAAACAATAAAAGATTGAATCACTTTTCAAACTGAAGGAGAACATGTTTCTGAAAACATTATGAAACACAAAGATACAAGGGGACAGAGACACAGAGATACACAGAGAGACCAATACACACACACACACACACACACACAAAGGGACAAAGAGACTCACTCACAAAGAAACAGACATACACAGAGACACAAGTAGACACAAAAATACACAAAGACTTATGTCTATGCACTTATTGTTTTTTTTACCTATTTTCTTTAGTCTATTTATCTAATTTTTTAGGCTTTTAGTCGCAGGCAGCACTGTGGCACTTTCACAGTCTAGAGCCTCTATTTTACACATTGTTTTTATGTCCCAGTTTATGGCTTTGGTGTAAAGCACTTCGGTTACCTTTTTGGTTATTGTAAAGGGCTATACAAATAAAGTTTGACTGATTGATTGAAAGAAACAAATAGACACACAGGAATTCACAAAGACACAATGAGACACCCAGAGACACAAAGAGATACACAAACACACAAAGAGGATTATGGTGCTTCAATTTATACCCAAACTTCCCCAGAGTTATGAAGACTGCCTTAGAATATGAATATTTTACTGAATATCCTGAAATAATCTTAATCTGCTCTAAAAACTCGGACTGCTTGACTTTATTAAACTGCACATGAGGCAAGGCCTGCCTGTCGGGGGGGGGGGGGTCTGACACCTCTCTATAACCCTGTCAATGAGCAACCCCACTGCACTGTGCACGTGTGTGGGTGTGCACGTGTGTGTGTACCAGGTGTGAGAATGCATGACTCACCTTGTGATGGTGTGGGATTGAGAGAGAGAATGACAGAGGGAGAAAGAGAGCTGAGGTTGGAGGTTAATCTGAGGTTGGTACAGTTCATCAGATTCCTGAAGTGATGTGCCACAGTGGCAGCTCTGTGTATGTGTGTGTGTGTGTGTGTGTGTGTGTGTNCGCAGGCAGCACTGTGGCACTTTCACAGTCTAGAGCCTCTATTTTACACATTGTTTTTATGTCCCAGTTTATGGCTTTGGTGTAAAGCACTTCGGTTACCTTTTTGGTTATTGTAAAGGGCTATACAAATAAAGTTTGACTGATTGATTGAAAGAAACAAATAGACACACAGGAATTCACAAAGACACAATGAGACACCCAGAGACACAAAGAGATACACAAACACACAAAGAGGATTATGGTGCTTCAATTTATACCCAAACTTCCCCAGAGTTATGAAGACTGCCTTAGAATATGAATATTTTACTGAATATCCTGAAATAATCTTAATCTGCTCTAAAAACTCGGACTGCTTGACTTTATTAAACTGCACATGAGGCAAGGCCTGCCTGTCGGGGGGGTGGGGTCTGACACCTCTCTATAACCCTGTCAATGAGCAACCCCACTGCACTGTGCACGTGTGGGTGTGCACGTGTGTGTGTACCAGGTGTGAGAATGCATGACTCACCTTGTGATGGTGTGGGATGAGAGAGAGAATGACAGAGGGAGAAAGAGAGCTGAGGTTGGAGGTTAATCTGAGGTTGGTACAGTTCATCAGATTCCTGAAGTGATGTGCCACAGTGGCAGCTCTGTGTATGTGTGTGTGTGTGTGTGTGTGTGTGTCTGTCTGTGTGTGTGTGTGTGTGTGGGGNGGGGGGGGGGGGGGGGGGGGCAAGCCAGGGGAGCTGAAAACAGAAGTGCACAGGATAATGGAGGCTGAGCTGAAAGGAAGAAACAATCATGAGTATTTCTGACAGCTGGAAACATCATTAATATTGTTCCAGATACTGTTTTCATTTAAAGCAGAAAAAACAGACACCTGCTCAGTGTTTGCTCTGCTGCCTCATCCTCAGGCAAAGAAGAACATGGCAGGAGAGTCATATTAATGATTCCACTGCCGTGCATGCAGAGTGCAGCTCTGTTTATGCCCCCCCTGTGTGTGTGTGTGTGTGTGTGTGTGTGTGTGTGTGTGTGTGTGTGTATTGCCTGAAGAGCAAACACTGTTTGTTTTAGTAATGAGAGTCATCATTTGAAAAAGGAAAAATAAAGAGGAAAATTAAATCTCCAGCAGAGTTGAAGATTTTCTCTGAACTGTACTTTTAAAGTTTAGTGTGATCTCTCTCTCTCTCTCTCTCTCTCTCCCTCTGACAGCAGGATTAATATTCAGATAATTCTGATGACAGGAAGGCTACCAACCTGTGACATCCTTTATAACAGGTCTGAAGAGCGCAGACCCCCTGCTGCCCCTGGAAGAGGTTAAACGGTTGTCACTGCCCCACACTCACAGGTACAGGATGATCAGGAACACAACAGCTCCACTGTCATCCATGTTATTTTGAAACATCTGAAGTCTTTATGCTGTCTGTGGTGTTGAATCATTTCTACAGTCATAGATGAACTGAGTAAATACGGCCTCTGACAAAAGAGTGAGCCTCAGTTTCTAAGGCAGCTAAGATGTGGGAAAATAACCAGAGTAAAACAATCCATGGACAAGGTTAAACAGAACGTGGGTTTTGTAAACCACAAGTTTATTACAGAAAGGAACTCTGGTTGTTTTTTTCATCCAGAACAAATTCTCAATGTCAGCTTAAAGAGAATATTGCAGGTTATTTATTTTTTTGTTTATTTACTACCTCCATCCATGCTGCTTCTTTTACCTCTCCATGGAGAGAGGACAACTTAACAAAGATCCCACCCCCCGCCAATCCTGTTGGAGGTCAACATGCTATACTTGCTCACATTTCCTCTTTCCTGGTTAGCATACTACTTCAACTTTCTCACTCACCTCAAAGGGTGTTTGCCTTGTCACCAAGAACCTGCTCTCCATGGTAGGAACCAGTACTAGAATTCTGTCTTTGACTCAGAATCCCCGGGCTGGGAGGCACTGTTATACACCGCCCTCTGCTCTCACTGAGCTTTCTACTGTGCTCCCTCACAAATGATACCACTGCGATGATCCAGTTCTGCATCACTGCCACATGTTCAATTCCAGTACAATGAGGGCAAGGTTGCTCCTCCTAAGTCCCCTTGGTTATGTCTAACAGGCAACAGGACTTGTGGGAAATCAAAAGTTCAAAATGTGAGAAACCAGTGGATACTTGTGGAACTTTTCTTACTCCAAACAGAAGATAGAGTAGGAGCTGGTTCTGCTTTGGTCCATCCTTGGCAATTGCTTTTTTCAACATTGATTTGACCCTACCTGGCTGCCGGGGAGGAGCAGTTCTTCAGATATTTGTTTAGACTGGGCTTTTCTTGGGGGAACCTTTTTTGGATACCGGGTAACATAGTCTATCATGACCAAAATGTACTGGGTGTCTTGGGTAGGGGGGCCAATCACATCCATCCCTACTCTTCCAAAGGAGATTCCCCTAATTGGCAACAGGATCAGTGGGCTCCCGTAGCTTGTTTTTTTTTTGGGGGGGGGGGCTGTGATCTGGCACTGTGACACTACCACAGCAGCTCTCTGCTCTCCTCCCATCAGAACACCCTAAAATCATCTTCATGCTAACATTAATGTTACCTAAAAGCAGCATTGTGTCAGCCTCTCAGTCTCCCCATGAGCTCTTTGTCAGCTGAATCATTGCTTTACAACACGATGGGAAGTGAATTATTAACGGTTTATTATGATTATACGAGCTGTATGTTTGAACAGATTACTCTGAGCATTAGCTGCTGGTTTAGAAAGGAGCCTCAGACTATGGTTCAAACACTGTCAGCTTTGTGTGGCGTCTGGTAGAGAGGGCACAGTGTGTTGACAGTGACTGCAGGAAGTGCAGAAAGCTATTCAGATTAAGAATGCTAAGCCTCCAGAGGCACAGCCTCCTCTGCCTTCACATGAAAAGAGCTGGAGTGAGACCTGGCATACGCTCCGCTGGATTACTGAGCAAAATGCCTTCCATCAGGAAAATGATTACAGCTCCTCTTAGCCAATGTGCATGCAAAGAGGAGCTGAATGAATGAATAATTATGGGATGGATTGGCCGTGAGTAAGGTGAGAGGGGGGTGGGTTTAACAAACAGGTATTTATAGTCTGAGATCACTGAATGGTGCTGTCGTCATAAACTGTGAGGTTAGGTTTGATTGTGTCTGAAATAAAGCAGGCACTGAGCGGCTCTCATCCTTTCAGAGTCACTCAGAAACACCTTTGAAGAAAGAGAGGAAGAGGAGGGTTCAGGATGAAGAGTACCTGTGGAAAAATATCCTCTCAGAACACAGTCACTCCTTTTCACAATGAGATCAATAGTTTGTTGAAAGGATTCAGAGAATATTAGTGAAATGAATGGATGAACGAGGTGAACACTGAGGGAAGATTTTTCTTCATTTTGTTCTTTTTTTTCTACTTTGGGACAAATTGCTGCAGCAGGACGTCTCACGTACAACAGCACTCAGATTCACCATGAGCTCAATCTCATTGATCGGTTTCTAAATAAAATGAATAGCTCCTTACAGCCCCTGAGCTGTTAACATCATGTTCAATGGAGGACTGATTCTGTAACTGTGTGTTTGAGCCTGCAGGGATTAACTTTGGCTTCAATAGCTTTGTATTGCAGCATCAAATGCAACAATTCAATAAAGATGCTTCTTTGACTCCACAAAGGTGACTACTGCTCAAAAATATCTGTGTTTGGTTGGCCCTGACAAACTCAGAGTTGGCCCTGTTTCAATTTTGCTTTCTAGGACTGTTTATAAGTGTAACGTTGTTTTTGGGCTGATACTGACATGACAATGGAGACAAGATCACACAGGTGCTGATCAGCACACAATCATAGAGGAAAGAAAACAGAAAAACAGGTGGTGAGACAAGATTATAGACAGATGGAGGTGATGGAGGTAGGACAGGTGATTAAAAAAAAGTAAGAGAGTAAGTAAGGCAGGAGGAAAGACAGGATTTAAGAAGGGAGTTCATGCAGGGGGTGAGACAGGAGGTAACATGGGACATAAAACAGGAGGTAAAACAGAAGGTAAGGCTGGGTGAATATAGAATGTAAAACAAGAGGCAAGACAGGAGGTAATATATAAGGATAGATGAGGTAAAACAGGAAATAATACAGGAGGTAAGATGAGTCATTTCAAAAATTAATAGAAGGGGTTAAATGGGGTAAGACAGGAGGATAAAAAGAAAGAAATCAGGAAGATAATACGGGGTAAAACAAGAGTAATTTCAAAACGTAATAGAAAGGGTTTACCAGGAGGTAAGACAGGAGATACTGAGGGGGGGTTATACAAAAGGTCCAGCAGGAGGTCATTCAAGCTGGAAACAGGCAGGAGGAGTGAACTGAAACTAGACCCAGTCAAGACTTCATCCATGGAGCTGAAGATGTCTTTCTCTGACTGCTCTCTACGATGCTGTCCATGGTGCTGAAATGTCTCCTCCTGCTCTGCTGCTGTGGTTCTGGTCTCTACTGCTGTTCAAGGTGCTGAAAATGTTCCCTTGATGAACAATGTCCATGCCCCCCCCGCCCTCCCGCTTCCTCATTACATAGACTCATCAGAAGAGACTGATTTATTTCTATGTGTTACATTAACATTTGGACTTTAAATTGAACAGCCCTTCATTACAACTTTGTGGACAATATGTTTTCCACTTTTGTATTTCTTTGTTTTTCTGTTGTGTACATATACAATTGTGCCTGAACGTTTACACCCTCTCCATCAGAATTTCTGATTTTTTGGGCTTTTCTCAGAAAATACGGATAGTAACACAAAAGTTTTTCTGTCACTCATGGTTAGAGGTTGGGTGAAGACATTTATTAACAAACAACTGTATTTAATCTTTTTAAAATTATAATGACAACAGAAACTTCAAAAATGACCCTGTTCATTTTTTTATATCCACACACTGATTACAAGCACATAGATCAGAGGTGAGGATGGTTACCTTTAGTAGACATTCAAACACATTTGTGTTCACTTTTGTGCATTTATCAGGCCAAAACCACCAGAGTTGTGTAAAATTCCTAAGAGGGTAATTTTTGAAGTTTCTGTTGTCATTATGATTCAAAAAGAGTAAACTTTTTTTCCCCCCAATAAATGTCTTTATCCAACCTCTAACCATGAGTGATAGAAAGGATTTTGTGTTATCATTCATATTTTGTGAGAAAAGGCCAAGAAATAAAAAATTGTGATTGTGAACTGTTCTAATGGTTGTAAAATGTTCTATGTCATATCTTGTGTAGCTCCTCATCCTGTATTATTGATGTTGTTACCCGTTTTGCTGTATACTGGTTAATCTTTAGCATGAATACACCAGGTCATATTCCTTGTATGTGTAAATGTACTTAGCAATAACCAATAACGGAAAATGCAGTAACAGTCACTGCTCTATGCTTGCTAACATAAACATAGTTAGAGCGTTGTCAGAGGCTTTAATGTTCCATCCTGAGGAAGGTTTGTATTATACATGAACGGCCTCACTCAGTGGATCCAGTTTATTAGGTCTGATGATGTCTAAAGCACGACAGTCAATCCTAAGAGCTGAAACTGTTTCACAAAAAGGTGAATACATACCACACTTCAACATTTACAGAAACATGGGTGACTTTTAAGAAACAAGTCCTCACTTTAATGTTCCATGGAAGAAAGAGTCTCTGGAAGTGAAGATTTCTGGTCTAGCTGTGATGAGTTTCCTTTGTTTGGTTTGGTTTTATTCTGTAATCCAGTCATCATTTGTTGAGTTGTCATTATTTACTCTTGTGCTCTTGTTCTTCATGAGTTTTGAGTGTTCCCTGTTTTATTTTGTTGTATTTTCTGGTGTGTCAGGTTAGTCTTTCCCTTGTTTGATTGTTCTCAGTTTCTGTCTAAGTCAGTCTGTCAGTCTGCTGTTTACTCTGCTTTCTCTTTCACAAGCTTTAGTGTTCCCCTGTTGGATTTCAGGTTTTGAACTTTTAGAGTTTTAGTTTTCTTGCCTCTCTGGTATCTTGTTTGATAAATCTATCTTCCATCTTGGAAGGGAAGGCGTGGCTCGTTCTCAGTGTTAGAGCACACCTGATGATAACAAGGAGAGCGTTTCTGCTCCACCTGTCACTGATCTCCAACCACCAACAGGAGCACATCACATCTGCGTGTAGGAGGTGCTCCTCTAAGCTGCTGCTCTGCTTTGATAACAGAGCATATACTCAAAGCCTGACAAGGAATACATGAGGGATTACATCCAAGAGGCTGTGCTGTGAGCTCTACTGCGAGAGTTTCATTCAGCAGGAGGAGTGAATCCAAAACCTGCATTAAATTACATAATGCTCTTTTGGAGGAGAGTCCCAGATGTTTTTCTGGATTAAGTTCCTGATACTTAAAAACATGAAAATGTAAAGGCTGTAACTTTAAAGCTGAAGGCAATCGATACAAAGCTCTGACTGAAGCCCCTGCAGGATCTGCTGCTTACTGCGAACATGAATGAGGAGTATAAAGAGATACTTCAGTCAGTGTTAGTGCTTCAGGTGTGTTTCATTTAGTAAACAAAACAGGGCTCTAAATAATCCATCCTGACCGGGAGGAGGCTGCGTCTCTCTAAGTGTGTCAGCTCCACACACCTCAGCATTCTTGACTCGAACATCAAAACACACTGAATGAAAAGAGAGGAAGTCTGAGTGAGGTGCACAGATGGACGAACGGCATCAGGTGAGGCTGAAGAGAAACTCACCTTCCTCCTTCAGCAACAACTACAACCTGCTACTCCTTCATTTCATTCCTCTACTGTCCTAAAAAGACATAAACAGCCTCCTTTCTCACATTTATCGCCTCCCACACTCACTCCTGACTTCCTTTTTTTCACCACTCCCCCATCCTCTCCTCTCCTCTCGTCTCCTCTCCTCTCTTCTGTGTATCTCCTCCCAGCCCGTTGCGGTGTTTTGCCACAGCTCTCACATATTTCCCTGTAGGGCTGTGTGTCTGCTGTAATGAATTGTACTTAATTGCCGGCTGGGATGCGCAGCCTTAAATATAATTCTCAGGACAGTTAACCCGGGTCACTATGAATGATAAACACACCTTAATAAATGGGCCTGGGCTGGGAGGCCCGTTTCTCTATTCAGACCACGGCACAGGTCGCTGAGCACAGGAGTGTGCTGAGGAGGATCGGAGCCATAATTAGTGTTTTTAAACAGAACAACAAACTGTCTCTCTTTGTGTTTAGAGGGCAGTGAAATTAAATTAATACAAAGAGAACAACACTCTTTGCAGCCCTGCTCTGTTTTTGTGAGCTTTCTGCCAGTTTGAGATTAACTGTTCACTCCTCCAGCAAACAAAGGCTCTCAAACATAGCTTAGCAAACAAATCACAGCAGGCCGGCCCAGCCTTTCCTCCAAACAGATCTGACTCTTCAAAGCAAACAAAGACAAAGGTTTACCAAAATACAACCCAGGATCAGAGTCAAAACACGAAGACCTGCACGGATCAGCCCAGGACTAAACCAGCATATAAAACCAGGACTAAACCAGCAGATCAGACCAGGACTAAACCAGCAGATCAGACCAGGACTAAACCAGCATATAAGACCAGGACTAAACCAGCAGATCAGACCAAGACTAAACCAGCAGATCAGACCAGGACTAAACCAGCAGATCAGACCAGGACTAAACCAGCAGATCAGACCAAGACTAAACCAGCAGATCAGACCAGGACTAAACCAGCACATAAGACCAGGACTAAACCAGCAGATCAGCCCAGGACTAAACCAGCATATAAGACCAGAATGAACTCTGTTAGAGCTGACCAGCATTACTGGTGTAAACATTAGCACAAGGTACCAGAGCAAATGCCACGCCCCTCTCTTCCAGAGAGACACGGAGAGGCGTTGGAGGAACGAGCTGTGTGATGCTGACGTGCCTCCCAATTTGGAATGATTCTGATTCACTAATGAACGAAAGGAGGTGTGAACGAAAATGGTTGGTACACGTGTCATGAATCCGACAGTGATTTTGCATTCTTCCTATGTGGGGGGTAAGAACATTACAATGCATTAAGAGATAAATGAGGCCCATCCTCTGTGGTCTCTTCTGTGCAGACCCTGGCTGTACAATGGCTGTACAAAACTGTGCAACAGTAAAAGGCAGAACCAAGCTGTTCACACAGTCTATGATTCAGACTCATCAGAGTAAATCTGTATCAGGGAGCTCTGAAGGTGAGGTTGGAGACAAAAGATGAGGGGGAGGGCACGGCACAAAGTGAGCAGATTCTCAACAGAGCATCAGACTGAGTGTTTTCAGACACAAACAGAGAGTGAGTCACTTTATTTCACATTAAACAGTTGAGTGACATCCAGGAAGTGAGCTAACATCCTGAACCAGAGTTTTTACTGAAATGTTTCTTTAAATACCTCATATCTCAGATACAACTATGACACTGGTCTATACTTCTTTCTTTTTTAGGTTTTTAAAGTTCTGTTTAAGCTCTGTTATTTTTGGAACATTTATTTTTTGAAACTGTAGCTTGTGATGAAAATTTAGATATTAAAAGACTTTATTTGGGTAAGTTAGAGTCAAGCTGTGTTGCATTCTCGAAAATTAGTCCAACAACCAGCCAAGTCTCTTCACTCCTCAGCTCAAATCATCCATGCCAACCACACACTCAAGAAGTGAATTTATGTTATTTTATATCCACAAAGGAAGAACACAAAGTGTAATCTTGGACCATTTCTGAGGGTCTGGTCATGTGGTTGGGCCTGATGCCTCACTGATGCCTCACTGACGCCTCACAGCCTCAGTGTAGAGAGTTAACTTCTCTGTTTCAGTGCAGCGCCAACCGTGAGACGAGCAGTGGATTTCAGGAAGCCTGGTTATTATAATCTGTCAGCCAGCAGCCACAACAGCAAGCTGTCAGCTAACGACACAAACACTGTCTGCCCAGAGGTCAGGAGGCAGGAAGGTGTCTGTGCTGACAAATAACAGCCAGTGAGGGCAGTAATGCTCCCTGTATGATTTAATATGAGACAGAATGGCATTTATCAGCTCTCTGCCTCATCATATTCCTCTGAATGATCATTGTAGGAGGTCTTATCATGTAACCACCATTCTCACACCAACATAGTGCGATGGATCCAGTGTATCTGCGGGCTGGAGAACTATTAAACCATGTGCACGCTCTGCAAACTTTGCACAAGCACCATCATTTATTGTAAGTGAGTCACTGCTGCAGGAACCATAGGCCAGCAGCTGATGACGTGTGACCCTGAGCTGAGCTGAGCCCCCGCCCCATCCACCCCTGCAGAGCACAGGAAGCAGCAAACTGTGTGCCTTGGATTCTCACAGATTTGATCTTTAACTCATTATGGTGACAGTCAACAAAGAGCTGGCCCACAGCTTAAGTTGGAACCTGTTGGAGCAGGTTAGGAAAATCCTCCATGGTTGTCACGTCAGTAAGAAAAACTGAAGGCTGCATTCAGGCCAGGGACCTGTTCCAAAGGTGAAAAGGACAAATACGTCTTTGACTTTGGAAGGGTAACTCTGTGACTCCTGTCACTGAATGCCACATAAATGAATAATGCTGTATTTGAAAACACAACAGCAGGTTTATCAGAGGGTCTGATCATTAGAGAGTCAGATCCCTGTTTGTTTCTTCTGTAAACGCTCTCTGCTCTGTTGTGTGTTTCTGTTTTGAATTTCAAAGAGTGGTCTCTCATACAGCTGTGAGGACATCCGCTCTGCGTCTGTGGCCAGCAGATCTGCTGTACTGCTTATGACACTCATGCATAATAGAAAGCACACAGAGCCCTGGAGGAGGACCGAGGAGAGGAGCGGGGAGAAGCCGGCTGTCTGGCCGGTGCAACAGCCTCCCACACCGCTTCCACCTCCCCTCCCTCTCCCTCCTACACACTCCCCCTCCAACTGATCCTGACACATGCAGCAAATGCAAAGCCAGATCAAAGTTAGTGTAGCCCTTATGAATAAAAGAGTGAAACCCATCTGTGCAGCTTCTGCAGTATGTCTAAAAGAGAGAGCAAAGCTAACCACACACCAGGCGGTGCAACGGCCACAGAAGAGCCACAGACCCCCAGAGAGAGGAGCAGCAGGCCCCGCACTGCTCCAGAAAACCAACAGCAGGATCCATTTCTTCAGAGACCCTGATCCTGTTTTAAATAAATAAATGGATAAATAAATGATGATGATGATATTTTAAAGAAGAAATCATTTAACTTGTCTTAGAGACTGAGGGAAAAAGGCTGAAAGTTAATGCAACAGGAAGTCTCATTTTACCTTAACAGTCTTTGATAACCCTTTTCCACTGGCTCTCGTTCAGTGCTAGTGCCAATGCCTTGCCTCTAATCTCATTCTTCCAAAGAGCTGGTTTGATTTTCTATCAGCAAAGGGCCAAGTTGGAGCCATGTCATTGCATCACCATAGAACATCAACGAGTCACTGCATACTTAGCCGTTTCGGTGTTTCCCCTCGGTTTACAGCCTTAGATGTGCTGCAGCCACGGGGTGAACATGGTTTACAGTGATGCTATTTTCATATAGATGCGCTGGGAGTGATTTATTTATGTGTGTCTTGTGGTGATTCTCATGGCTCTCTGTTAGCTGTATGTAGTATGCTTGTCAGTGTGTGTGTGTGTGTGTGTGTGTGTGTGTGTACATTTGCGTGTCCATGTGTTTGTATCAACGCCCTTGGGTGAAATTCCATCGTGCACAATACAGAGAACAGAGGAGCAAAGTGATCACGCAATTGTGTGGCAGAAATGATCCAATGTTTACATCTTTCAGGCAGCTGCAGCTGCTGGGGGGGGTGGGGGGGTGGGGGTGGCAGTGTTTCTATCTTCATTTAGATTTAGCTGTCCACTTAAAAACTAGAGACTTATTTCTGCATTTTTGTTGTGGTTGTGACATTATTTTTCCTGCCGTCTGTTACATGGAGTGTAAGAAATACTAAGTGACTGAAAATGCTGTAGCATGTCAGGCCTGTAGCTGGAGATATATCTGTAGGAGCTGTTAACGCAACAAAGGTTAAGAGGCTGAAGTAGAGGTGAGCTGATCATTCAGTGAATATAATGAATGTTTCCTCACTGATCGAAGAAGTGGAGCAACAGATGTGCATTTTGTTGAGGGGCAGTCAGAAGATTCAACAAGCAGGACACAGATGTCTGCCATTGTTACTATTGTTGTCCATCTTGCACATTACCATGCACATTTCTACAACTAAAGTGTAATGTGCATGCACAAAGCGGGTCATGATGTCAGTGTTTCCACTGAAAACTCTGGCTTGCTGTTTCCACCACAATGGTAGAAATAGTGTTTCAGACAAATTCTGCTCTGGAGGCCGTTTTGAAAAGTTTCCGTTTAAGGTCTGTGTTTCTGTGTAAATAAAGCTGTCATCTCTGTTTTACTGCCCTCTACTGGTCTGGTGGTGCGGTGAGGTTCTTTTCAATGTTCCTCACATGTCACTAGCTTGATTTAAATCTTCACAGGACTTCAGGCCTGGGTGGAAAATGAAGACAACTATGGACAACAGGAACCAGCTACTAAAAGTTCCCACTAGCTTTGGAGAAAAAGTTGCATGTCAAATTCCTTCATGTTGTATTCACTTTCCTCTTCCTCGCTTTGTACTTGAATTAAAGATTTAAAACCTGCCTTGTTGGGGGAACTGTCCCTGCTGTGCTTAGTTTCTCCCTCACTTTACTGAAGAATAGAAGAAGGAGAGTGAAGACGAGTTCCAAGCAGTAAAAACACACTGTGGGCACATTTCCCTAAAAAGCAGGAGAACATAGCCGAACTGTGGCCTGGCTCAGCGTTGGCAGAGAGCCCTAATGGTTGGCAAAAGCATGCCTCAGCACCAAAGATGTATTATTAGTGCTGAGGACACAGCAGGATCAGACCTGGAGAAGCTGTGTGAAGGATTTCTCAGGGGAAGAGAAGTAGAATCTGCAGCATCACATTTAAAAACTAAAAGTGGAGAGTAAAGATGGCGATATGATAAAGTCATCATCTATTAATCAGATCTTTGTTAGCAGCACAACCAACAGGGGACTAAGAGTCTGAGAGTCATATTGTTCCTTAAGGTCAGTATCATAATGACTTAGTCCTATTACTCTTTGATTCATCTGCAGATGAAAACAGTAGCTGACAAATGCACTTTAAACTTATTAGCTTCCTCTGGGGTGATGTTTGGGGAGCTCCATGACCTCTCTGTTAGGAGACGTTATCAGCATTTGAAAATAAAGCTGTTGTTCAAAAGACACATTTCTCTAGTCTGAGCATTTCTGTCATAGAGTTTGGAGGGATAAAGGAACAAACCGTGCTTTCTTATCCAATCTGTCACTTTAGCATGCTGTTCCTCTGTATATAAGTGAGTTTGAGAACTCTTTTAATGATTCTGCTGTTTTGCAGAAGAGTTCCCTCTTTCGCAAAGTTAAATTGCATCCTCAGCTTGGCTCTTTTCCGGCCCCATGCTCACTCTCTTCATCTTTTCTAAGCCCTTTATTGGTGTCTCCGTCTCTGCCATGAGCGTAGGGGATACCGAGCTAAGATCTATTACCAGAGAAATTTACTTTCAGAGCTTACTGGCAGAAAGCGGAGCAGAGCTCCTCCTGGGAGATCCTGAGTACAGAGCCCAGCTACAGTGGGATTGAAACAGGCTCCGTTCAATTTGGCTTCAGAATGACTTTAAAGCTGTGATGTGGAGGTGGAATAGTTACAGGATGTTGTGATAAAATAATTTGAAATATAGCTGAGAACAGACTCCAGACCCTGATGTTGCTCTGTTTCTAAACATGGCTCTGATGCTTTTTTCACATATATCTCTGCAATTTCCCACAAAGAATGCGCCACCCGTTGAACTTAGCCTGAACTTAACATGAACTTATCTCTGATTTTTACCCAGGATGTTCAGTTCTGTTTATTGCCTCATTGCTGCACTGATCTGCTGACTTTTTCAGCTGTTTTCACCACATCAGATTACGAATTTAAAGCACAACATTTTGTTTTTATTCCCTATGTTTGTACCAAATATCTGAACACACATCTATAAAACAGATCTCCTGAGCTTTAAATTTATGGTCCATCAACATGGTTGACTTCTTCTAATGACTTCAGGTTGGGTAGCCCAGGAATAAAGTGTTTGCCAATATTAATATTTTTCAGTCTTTTATCAGTAAAGGATCAATATGACACTAAATTAACTGCACAAAGTTCAAAAGCATCTGTGATGGTATGGGGGTGTGTTAGTGCCCATGGCATCATGGGTAACTGTCACAGTATCTATGAAGGCAGCATTAATTATTTTCTTCTTTCATTTGGAGCAACATCTGCTGCCATCCAAGCCACTTTGTCTTTTTCAGGGACGTCCCTGATTATTTCAGTAAAACAATTAAACCAAGACACATTCTGAACCTGTTACAACAGTGTGGCTCTGTAGTAAAGTAGTGCAGCTACCAGATTGGCCTGCCCGCAGTCCAGACCTGTCTCACATTCAAAATGTGTTGCACATTATGACACGCAAAATACAACAACAGAGACCCTGAACTGATGAACAACTGAGGTTGTCCATCAACAAGAGTGGGAAAGAATTCCAGTTTCAAATCTTCAACAATTAGTGTCCTCAGTTCACAAATGTTTATTGAGTGTTGTTCGAAGGAAAAGGTGGTGTAACAGTGGGAAACATGAACCTGTCCTGGCGTTTTAGGAATGTGTTGCAGACATCAAATTTTAAATGAGTCAATATAAAAATAATAATAATAATAAAACAACAAGATATATCAGTTTGAACTTTGAAGAGTAAATATCTTGTCTTTGTAGTGTGTTCAGTTGAATATAGGTTCAACAGGATTTGAAAATCATTGTATTTGCTTTTATTTACATTTTACACGTGTCAACTTCACATTAGAACTGAGGTTGTAAATTTCACTTTTTGCAGACTTCTATGGAACATGAATCCTGTTCATGATTACACTGTGGTATCTAATGTCATATATGACTCATAATTTTGTAGCTGGTTATTGCTGACATCACTCTGCATTTACGGGTCTCATCTACACCTTGATCCCCTGCTGCGACAACATGAATATGGAGTGAAACATCATGAAACACAAGTGGTGTTGGGCATCTGACACTTATGGATGAGAGGAGGTGTTCAGCAGGTGTTGTCAAGCTTGGAAAGGTTGGGGGGAGGGGGGGGTGCTGTTATTGATATGGAGAGAGAAAAATAATGAGAAGATTATGTAAAATCAAATAAAAGTGTGTCTCAGTATTTCAAACCTGCTCTACTGTGTTTGTAATCTATGAGTCAATCCTGAGATTGAACTGACATAAATCCATCCTCAGGCAGCAGAGTGGCATATGTGCTCTGATGGCCTCTCACAGTAACGTCCTTACGTGTGTACAAACACAACCATTTCTTCTTGTTTGGCTGCTCCACCAAATGGAGCCTCCCCAGATAAGCATCATTACCGCAGCTTTATTCTCTTAGCCTCACCCTGAGGAGAGAGCCGGGGCAGGGAAGCACTCTGTGATGTGATCTGCCCCGCACAGATGCGTTTACAGTCTGTTATTAATCACAGGAAGATCATTTGCTCCTCTGAGCCGCCCAGGAGCTTAATTTCATTTGTTCCCATCGATTTAACGGGCGATTCAGGAACAGGGCGGCGCGGGGAGGTAGGCTCGATACAAGCTATTGATCAGCAACCAAATGACCTTGTGTACACAGCGACTGGGGAAANGACTAAACCAGCAGATCAGACCTGGACAAAACCAGCAGATCAGACCAGGACTAAACCAGCAGATCAGACCTGGACAAAACCAGCAGATCAGACCAGGACTAAACCAGCAGATCAGACCAGGACTAAACCAGCAGATCAGACCAAGACTAAACCAGCAGATCAGACCAGGACTAAACCAGCACATAAGACCAGGACTAAACCAGCAGATCAGACCAGGACTAAACCAGCATATAAGACCAGAATGAACTCTGTTAGAGCTGACCAGCATTACTGGTGTAAACATTAACACAAGGTACCAGAGCAAATGCCACGCCCCTCTCTTCCAGAGAGACACAGAGAGGCGTTGGAGGAACGAGCTGCGTGATGCTGACGTGCCTCTCAATTTGGAATGATACTGATTCACTAATGAACGAAAGGAGGTGTGAACGAAAATGGTTGGTTTACGTGTCATGAATCCGACAGTGATTTTGTATTCTTTCTATGTGGGGAGTAAGAACATTACAATGCATTTAGAGATAAATGAGGCCCATCCTCTGTGGTCTCTTCTGTGCAGACCCTGGCTGTACAATGTCTGTACAAAACTGTGCAACAGTAAAAGGCAGAGCCAAGCTGTTCACACAGTCTATGGTTCAGACTCATCAGAGGAAATCTGTATCAGGGAGCTCTGAAGGTGAGGTTGGAGACAAAAGATGAGGGGGAGGGCACGGCACAAAGTGAGCAGATTCTCAACAGAGCATCAGACTGAGTGTTCTCAGACACAAACAGAGAGTGAGTCACTTTATTTCACATTAAACAGCTGAGTGACATCCAGGAAGTGAGCTAACATCCTGAACCAGAGTTGTTACTGAAATGTTTCTTTAAATACCTCATATCTCAGATACAACTATGACACTGGTCTATACTTCTTTCTTTTTTAGGTTTTTAAAGTTTTGTTTAAGCTCTGTTATTTTTGGAACATTTATTTTTTGAAACTGTAGCTTGTGATGAAAATTTAGATATTAAAAGACTTTATTTGGGTAAGTTAGAGTCAAGCTGTGTTGCATTCTCGAAAATTACTCAAACAACCAGCCAAGTCTCTTCACTCCTCAGCTCAAATCATCCATGCCAACCACACACTCAAGAAGTGAATTTATGTTATTTTATATCCACAAAGGAAGAACACAAAGTGTAATCTTGGACCATTTCTGAGGGTCTGGTCATGTGGTTGGGCCTGATGCCTCACTGATGCCTCACTTACGCCTCACAGCCTCAGTGTAGAGAGTTAACTTCTCTGTTTCAGTGCAGTGCCAACCGTGAGACGAGCAGTGGATTTCAGGAAGCCTGGTTATTATAATCTGTCAGCCAGCAGCCACAACAGCAAGCTGTCAGCTAACGACACAAACACTGTCTGCCCAGAGGTCAGGAGGCAGGAAGGTGTCTGTGCTGACAAATAACAGCCAGTGAGGGCAGTAATGCTCCCTATATGATTTAATATGAGACAGAATGGCATTTATCAGCTCTCTGCCTCATCGTATTCCTCTGAATGATCATTGTAGGAGGTCTTATCATGTAACCACCATTCTTACACCAACATAGTGCCATGGATCCAGTGTATCTGCAGGCTGGAGAACTATTAAACCATGTGCACGCTCTGCAAACTTTGCACAAGCACCATCATTTATTGTAAGTGAGTCACTGCTGCAGGAACCTTAGGCCAGCAGCTGATGACGTGTGACCCTGAGCTGAGCTGAGCCCCCCGCCCCACACCCCCCATCCACCCCTGCAGAGCACAGGAAGCAGCAAACTGTGTGCCTTGGATTCTCACAGATTTGATCTTTAACTCATTATGGTGACAGTCAACAAAGAGCTGGCCCACAGATTAAGTTGGAACCTGTTGGAGCAGGTTAGGAAAATCCTCCATGGTTGTCACGTCAGGAAGAAAAACTGAAGGCTGCATTCAGGCCAGGGACCTGTTCCAAAGGTGAAAAGGACAAATACGTCTTTGACTTTGGAAGGGTAACTGTGACTCCTGTCACTGAATGCTGCATAAATTAATAATGCTGTATTTGAAAACACAACAGCAGGTTTATCAGAGGGTCTGATCATTAGAGAGTCAGATCCCTGTTTGTTTCTTCTGTAAACGCTCTCTGCTCTGTTGTGTGTTTCTCTTTTGAATTTCAAAGAGTGGTCTCTCATACAGCTGTGAGGACATCCGCTCTGCGTCTGTGGCCAGCAGATCTGCTGTACTGCTTATGACACTCATGCATAATAGAAAGCACACAGAGCCCTGGAGGAGGACCGAGGAGAGGAGCGGGGAGAAGCCGGCTGTCTGGCCGGTGCAACAGCCTCCCACACCGCTTCCACCTCCCCTCCCTCCCCCTCCTACACACTCCCCCTCCAACTGATCCTGACACATGCAGCAAATGCAAAGCCAGATCAAAGTTAGTGTAGCCCTTATGAATAAAAGAGTGAAACCCATCTGTGCAGCTTCTGCAGTATGTCTAAAAGAGAGAGCAAAGCTAACCACACACCAGGCGGTGCCACGGCCACAGAGGAGCCACAGACCCCCAGAGAGAGGAGCAGCAGGCCCCGCACTGCTCCAGAAAACCAACAGCAGGATCCATTTCTTCAGAGACCCTGATCCTGTTTTAAATAAATAAATAGATAAATAAATGATGATGATGATATTTTAAAGAAATCATTTAACATGTCTTAGAGACTGAGGGAAAAAGGCTGAAAGTTAATGCAAAGGGAAGTCTCATTTTACCTTAACAGTCTTTGATAACCCTTTTCCGCTGGTTCTCATTCAGTGCTAGTGCCAATACCTTGCCTCTAATCTCATTCTTCCAAAGAGCTGGTTTGATTTTCTATCAGCAAAGGGCCAAGCTGGAGCCATGTCATTGCGTCACCATAGAACATCAACGTGTCACTGCATACTTCGCCGTTTCAGTGTTTCCCCTCGGTTTACAGCCTTAGATGTGTGGCAGCCACGGGGTGAACATGGTTTACAGTGATGCTATTTTCATATAGATAGCACTGGGAGTGATTTATTTATGTGTGTCTTGTGGTGGTTCTCATGGCTCTCTGTTAGCTGTATGAAGTATGCTTGTCAGTGTGTGTGTTTGTGTGTGTGTGTGTGTGCATTTGCGTGTCCATGTGTTTGTATCAACGCCCTTGGGTGAAATTCCATTGTGCGCAATACAGAGAACAGAGGAGCAAAGTGATCACGCAATTGTGTGGCAGAAATGATCCAATGTTTCCAGCCCTGGGTTTACATCTTTCAGGCAGCTGCAGCTGCTGGGGGGGGGTTGTGGTGGCAGTGTTTCTATCTTCATTTAGATTAAGCTGTTCACTTAAAAACTAGAGACTTATTTCTGCATTTTTTTAGTGGTTGTGACATTATTTTTCCTACCGTCTGTTACATGGAGTGTAAGAAATACTGAGTGACTGAAAATGCTGTAGCATGTCAGGCCTGTAGCTGGAGATATATCTGTGGGAGCTGTTAACACAACAAAGGTTAAGAGGCTGAAGTAGAGGTGAGCTGATCATTCAGTGAATATAATGAATGTTTCCTCACTGATCGAAGAAGTGGAGCAACAGATGTGCATTTTGTTGAGGGGCAGTCAGAAGATTCAACAAGCAGGACACAGATGTCTGCCATTGTTACTGTTGTTGTCCATCTTGCACATTACCATGCACATTTCTACAACTAAAGTGTAATGCGCATGCACAAAGCGGGTCATGATGTCAGTGTTTCCACTGAAAACTCTGACTTGCTGTTTACACCACAATGGTAGAAATAGTGTTTCAGACAAATTCTGATCTGGAGGCCGTTTTCAAAAGTTTCCGTTTAAGGTCTGTGTTCCTGTGTAAATAAAGCTGTCATCTCTGTTTTACTGCCCTCTACTGGTCTGGTGGTGCGGTGAGGTTCTTTTCAATGTTCCTCACATGTCACTAGCTTGATTTAAATCTTCACAGGACTTCAGGCCTGGGTGGAAAATGAAGACAACTATGGACAACAGGAACCAGCTACTAAAAGTTCCCACTAGCTTTGGAGAAAAAGTTGCATGTCAAATTCCTTCATGTTGTATTCACTTTCCTCTTCCTCGCTTTGTACTTGAATTAAAGATTTAAAACCTGCCTTGTTGGGGGAACTGTCCCTGCTGTGCTTAGTTTCTCCCTCACTTTACTGAAGAATAGAAGAAGGAGAGTGAAGACGAGTTCCTAGCAGTAAAAACACACTGTGGGCACATTTCCCTAAAAAGCAGGAGAACATAGCCGAACTGTGGCCTGGCTCAGCGTTGGCACAGAGCCCTAATGGTTGGCAAAAGCATGCCTCAGCACCAAAGATGTATTATTAGTGCTGAGGACACAGCAGGATCAGACCTGGAGAAGCTGTGTGAAGGATTTCTCAGGGGAAGAGAAGTAGAATCTGCAGCATCACATTTAAAAACTAAAAGTGGAGAGTAAAGATGGTGATATGATAAGGTCATCATCTATTAATCAGATCTTTGTTAGCAGCACAACCGACAGGGGACTAAGAGTCTGAGAGCCCAATGTGTGCATTGTTCCTTAAGGTCAACATCATAATGACTTAGTCCTGTTACTCTTTGATTCATCTGCAGATGAAAACAGTAGCTGACAAATGCACTTTAAACTTATTAGCTTCCTCTGGGGTGATGTTTGGGGAGCTCCATGACCTCTCTGTTAGGAGACGTTATCAGCGTTTGAAAATAAAGCTATTGTTCAAAAGACACATTTCTCTAGTCTGAGCGTTTCTGTCATAGAGTTTGGAGAGATAAAGGAACAAACCATGCTTTCTAATCCAATCTGTCACTTTAGCATGCTGTTCCTCTGTATATAAGTGAGTTTGAGAACTCTTTTAATGATTCTGCTGTTTTGCAGAAGAGTTCCCTCTTTCCCAAAGTTAAATTGCATCCTCAGCTTGGCTCTTTTCCGGCCCCATGCTCACTCTCTTCATCTTTTCTAAGCCCTTTATTGGTGTCTCCGTCTCTGCCATGAGCGTAGGGGATACCGAGCTAAGATCTATTACCAGAGAAATTTACTTTCAGAGCTTACTGGCAGAAAGCGGAGCAGAGCTCCTCCTGGGAGATCCTGAGTACAGAGCCCAGCTACAGTGGGATTGAAACAGGCTCCGTTCAATTTGGCTTCAGAATGACTTTAAAGCTGTGATGTGGAGGTGGAATAGTTACAGGATGTTGTGATAAAATAATTTGAAATATAGCTGAGAACAGACTCCAGACCCTGATATTGCTCTGTTTCTAAACATGGCTCTGATGCTTTTTTCACATATATCTCTGCAATTTCTCACAAGGAATGCGCCACCCGTTGAACTTAGCCTGAACTTAACACGAACTTATCTCTGATTTTTACCCAGGATGTTCAGTTCTGTTTATTGCCTCATTGCTGCACTGATCTGCTGACTTTTTCAGCTGTTTTCACCACATCAGATTACGAATTTAAAGCACAACATTTTGTTTTTATTCCCTATGTTTGTACCAAATATCTGAACACACATCTATAAAACAGATCTCCTGAGCTTTAAATTTATGGTCCATCAACATGGTTGACTTCTTCTAATGACTTCCGGTTGGGTAGCCCAGGAAAAAAGTGTTTGCCAATATTTATATTTTTCAGTCTTTTATCAGTAAAGGATCAATATGACACTAAATTAACTGCACAAAGTTCAAAAGCATCTGTGATGGTATGGGGGTGTGTTAGTGCCCATGGCATCATGGGTAACTGTCACAGTATCTATGAAGGCAGCATTAATTATTTTCTTCTTTCATTTGGAGCAACATCTGCTGCCATCCAAGCCACTTTGTCTTTTTCAGGGACGTCCCTGATTATTTCAGTAAAACAATTAAACGAAGACACATTCTGAACCTGTTACAACAGTGTGGCTCTGTAGTAAAGTAGTGCAGCTACCAGATTGGCCCGCCCGCAGTCCAGACCTGTCTCACATTCAAAATGTGTTGCACATTATGACACGCAAAATACAACAACAGAGACCCTGAACTGATGAACAACTGAGGTTGTCCATCAACAAGAATGGGAAAGAATTCCAGTTTCAAATCTTCAACAATTAGTGTCCTCAGTTCACAAATGTTTATTGAGTGTTGTTCGAAGGAAAAGTGGGACAGTGTAACAGTGGGAAACATGAACCTGTCCTGGCGTTTTAGGAATGTGTTGCAGACATCAAATTTGAAATGAGTCAATATAAAAATAATAATAATAATAAAACAACAAGATATATCAGTTTGAACTTTGAAGAGTAAATATCTTGTCTTTGTAGTGTGTTCAGTTGAATATAGGTTAAACAGGATTTGCAAATCATTGTATTTGCTTTTATTTACATTTTACACGTGTCAACTTCACATTGGAACTGAGGTTGTAAATTTCACTTTTTGCAGACTTCTATGGAACATGAATCCTGTTCATGATTACACTGTGGTATCTAATGTCAGATATGACTCATAATTTTGTAGCTGGTTATTGCTGACATCACTCTGCATTTACGGGTCTCATCTACACCTTGATCCCCTGCTGCGACAACATGAATATGGAGTGAAACATGAAACACAAGTGGTGTTGGGCATCTGACACTTATGGATGAGAGGAGGTGTTCAGCAGGTGTTGTCAAGCTTGGATAGGTTGGGAGGAGGGGGGGTGCTGTTATTGATATGGAGAGAGAAAAATAATGAGAAGATTATGTAAAATCAAATAAAAGTGTGTCTCAGTATTTCAAACCTGCTCTACTGTGTTTGTAATCTATGAGTCAATCCTGAGATTGAACTGACATAAATCCATCCTCAGGCAGCAGAGTGGCGTATGCGCTCTGATGGCCTCTCACAGTAACGTCCTTACGTGTGTACAAACACAACCATTTCTTCTTGTTTGGCTGCTCCACCAAATGGAGCCTCCCCAGATAAGCATCATTACCGCAGCTTTATTCTCTTAGCCTCACCCTGAGGAGAGAGCCGGGGCAGGGAAGCACTCTGTGATGTGATCTGCCCCGCACAGATGCGTTTACAGTCTGTTATTAATCACAGGAAGATCATTTGCTCCTCTGAGCCGCCCAGGAGCTTAATTTCATTTGTTCCCATCGATTTAACGGGCGATTCAGGAACAGGGCGGCGCGGGGAGGTAGGCTCGATACAAGCTATTGATCAGCAACCAAATGACCTTGTGTACACAGCGACTGGGGAAACCTGCAGGAGGAGTGACATCATTCAGAGGCAGTGGCTTTAATGTGGTGTGAGGAGATGAAGCGGGTGATACACGGTCAGAAGGTCTGCTGCCTTCCACCGTTTGTGAGCACAGATGGAGCGCTGCTAGTTCATGGAAGAACACACACACACACACACACACAGACTCCACACACACCTGCGCACACAGGCCTCATCCCTCTTCTCCTGGCTGTAATTAATCTTGGTGTTCATATTCAAACTCGGCAGCACTTCACTCCCTGAGAGCACTGTCATGACAACTGATTCTACACCAGCAAATTACTTTCTGCTCTCTTTGCTGCCTGGCACACGGAGTCAATTATGAACACCTCACGACCTTTGGCCCTCACTGCACATGAACTGTTATTCCAGGTACGCTGCCACAGCGCCACTAACTAGAGCCGAGGGGCCTACGCTCTCTTGGTGCGCAAACAAACACTGTTTACACGAATTACATGCTATAGGAGATGATTAACAACCCAGCTGAACCCGGCGCCGCTTTGGCAGCAGTCCCACAGCACAGTTTATGAGGTCCTGAGTGTGAGCCTGTGTGTGTGTGTGTGCTCCTGTGTGTGTGTATGTGTGTGTGTGTTTGTGTGTGAGAGCCAGTGTGTGTAAGTGTGTGTGCATGCAGGGGTTAATGGAATAATGAGAGTGCGCTGCTGTGGAGCCAGCCAGCAGAATTAGCGTCTCTGAATGAACTGCTCTTTTGTCTGAGGCTGGTTTGATTAGTTGGGCGGCAGCAGAGGGTGAGATTTCATTCACATTCCTAATCCTAATCTTGTTATAGAATACCTCCCTCCACACACACTCACACACACACACAAACTCTTACCTGTGTGTGTGTGTGTGTGTGTGTGTGTGTGTGTGTGTGTGTGCGCGTTAAGTAGGTGAATGATGGATATATCTCGTTGCCTGGCTTACCTTATCAGCTGAAGGACCGGTGTGGGTTTCATCAGCAGCTTGATGGAGCTGCAGATACAGGTAAGCCAGGCAGCCTTTCAGGAGAGGAACACACACACAAAACAAGATTGGCTTGTCTTCACAGCAAAATAAATGGTGTTGTTGAAGCTGAGATAGTCAAAGAAGAAAAGAGGAGACTGCTTTTAAGGTGCAGCGCGCTTGATAAGAGCTCCACTGTGATTAAAAAAAGTATAAAAGGAAAGAGCTTAATGCACTTCACGCTGATGGAAAACTGTCAGCAACTTCCTGCAGCATGTCAGCCTCTTCCACAACACGTGTGTGAAAGCCCCTCAGTTATATGTCTACAGGTGACCGCAAAGTTTGAAGTATATTCATAGAAAAACTGAGTGTTTGTATGAAGTTTCTTCTTTTTTGCTATGATTTCCACTCTGAACAATCAAAGCACTCAAGAAATGTCTCAATCAGATCAAAGTATTGATGATTAACAATCAATGATGAATCAAGTCAAAAGAATTAACAAATAAATCTTATCTATTAGTTTAAAATAAAGGAGAAAATCAAGTTTCTTTCTTCCAGAAAATTAGTTCACAATCTTGACAAATTTCCTAAAATCACCCTTTGATTTCTTTCTTCGCTGCTGATCGGGCTAAACCAAGAGCCAACATCTGCAGTTACCAGACTGTCCTCTTGGGGCGGATTGCAAATGCAAAATGTCCATAAAGATCCATTTTAAAACAGCAAAGTCAAAGAATTTCAGACTGTTATTCATCTAAAAAAAAATTTTTTACCAGGGCTTTGAGCCAGTTTGGGGAACAAAAACAGAACCAGAAACCTTTGCCATTTTGCTAGGAACAAAAATGAACCAGAAACTTTTGATATTCCAATGTTCCAGAGCCAAAACCCAACACTAAAAACTATGGAAACTGGTTAAAACAGATTTTTTTGTTGTTGTTGTTATTTCAATGTTGGTCATGTTGCCCAAATGAATTCACTTCCTGTATCACTCCCTCATGCCCTGGCAAACCTGTACTGGTCACTGGACAGAGTAGAAAGAACTCAGCCACTACAGCACATGAGAAGCGATCAAGGAATATTTATATGTGGTCTCCAAAAGTAAAGCAAATAATGTCTCTAAATTATCACAACAAATGCAGGCACATTATGCATAAAACAGTCACTAAGTGACACAGCTTGGATAGTGGACAGCTTTAATAAGTAATGCAGCTTAAAGGGCTCAACATTACAGTACATTTCACAGGCCCCAGGCTAGTCGACTGTGCACTCAGCTGGCCCACTCAGGGGAGATGAAATGCCTTTGAAAATAAAGACATATCATTGTTTCATATAATAGCTTAGAGTTGTTTGGTCAGTGATCAGTGTGAGATCAAATGTATGTAATTAATTGAAAGCAATTAGTTACCAAGACCCTTTGTAATATAAAAAAAGGAAAAAGTAATCACCAAGACCCTAATTGATGAGATCAATTTCTTTGAATCAAATCCCACCACTACCCCAGTATATTAAATAACTCCATAAACAACTGGTTGTATTTAGAACTACTCCCCTGTTCAGTGCACTGGTGGAGGATTGATTTCTTCATACTGAAATCTTACTGTAAAGATCAGCTCTTTGAACAGGTGTGCATGTGGTTCTTGCTGTTTCTGCACACAGCCTCTAGTGGACACTATAGGAACTGCAGTTTGTCACACTTTAGCACAGGCTTCATGTTTCAACCCACGGGTAGACTCAGATGATAGTGATGCAATGTCATTAGAAGTTAAGATCAGTAAATTCATGAGTGAATAAAGAATAGGGGTTGACTGGGGAGATGTTGAGTATTTCTTTGATTATTTATATCAGCATGTATTCAGCTTTGCTGGAAAAAATAAATAGAGTAAAGTCTCTGTTCTTTTCTGTGGACTGTGTTTCTACTGCTCTTAAAATAATGAAGCAGTCCTCAGTAATGCTGAAGGAGTGAAAATCCCAACTACTTTGTTCCCTCTGGTTACCTTCCTCATTTATCAGGATGAAAGCCCTGTCTCAGCTCTTTGTATGAAACCCTTCATGAAACCACGTCTGTCACTTTTTACAGCTAAACTTTGTGAGATACGATGAATGCTATCTCGTCTTAACTTCCCCTCTCTTATCCATGACATCTCATCTCCTCCCTCTCCGTTTCAGCCTGTTTGATTTTCACTTTGTCTTCCTGAGGTGGAGGTTTCTGAACTCAGACATGGTTGGACAGCAGGTCATGTGACCCGGGTCTTTGATGGTGGCAGTTTGGAGGGACTATAAATGTGTTGTATAGACTGTTCTTACACTGTGTACCTCTACAGAGAGATGAAGAATGAGTCAGGTCATTCTCACGTCTCATGCTGACATTTCTGTTCAAAGAGAGCACATCAGGTGCAGGAACACATCACACACTCCTCCATACATGCTCTGGGATTCATTTTTCTTGCATCACCTTTCCACCAGTCCTCTCAAATCTTCTTTCCTTTCAATGACACATTGCACAAAAAGGTTCTATTTGAGGACACCTTGGGCTGTCAGGACCTTGAGTCAAAGCTAAAATCTTAGGTGTAGAGAGCAGAAAGGAAAATGTGACATCACTGCTCCACAGGGTGCCCCGTGGCTCTCTGAAGCACGGCCCAAAACGGCTCCTTTGATGCAACAAACGCAGGCCTATCAAAGAGATGCTCCGTAATCTGGGAAAGCAGGCAGGTGTTGACCACCTGCTCTATTTTTATGCCAACCACTCAAGACCCACCGGTCCATGGAGGAAAAGAGAGAGGAGAGGGAAAAAAAGAAGGCTTTCATAGAGGAGGAGTGTCAGGGAGTAAATGGGTGAGCAGGGAAACATGAGAGACTGATGAAAAATCAGGAAACAAAGCTCAGGAAGAAGGAGCAGGATTCAGAGGAAATAAGAGAGAGAAATGAAGAAGTGGGGGAAGAAGAGGATGGAGGAAGAGGGGACCGCTCCGGTAAATGTCTGAATGTAAAACATAGATTGAGTGAGTGAGTTAGACAAAGACTCCAGCTGACACCGTGTCTCCTCATCTTGTCAAAGGGAGAGAGCGGCTCAGCAGGGGAATTGGGAGGACTGGAAAAAGCTGGATCCAAGGCCCACAGAGCCGATCACTGTCACTCCTGTCTGGCAGTACAGCACTTCTGGTGACATGTGGAGATCCCAGGAGTCTGAGATGGGACAGAAGACAACCCCCCCACCCACCACCCACCACCACTGCCACCACCAAATAAATAAATAAATGAATAAATACACATACACACACTAATTTGCGCTCCCAGTGCTTTCCTTTGTTCTCACAAAGTCCTATCGTTTCATAATCTAACACCCCTTAGCTCATATTAGCTCCTCTCTGAGGATGCCAGGTATTGGCTTTTCAGCTGATACCCAATATTCCAATCGTGTACAAATCTTACCTACTCGAAAACCTATATCACCGGATACCGATATATACAGGCTTTTACACCAAAACTGTGAGGTAACAACACAACATATGGCTTTTTGTTGAAATAACACATTATGCCTTGTTTTATCGTGTTGATCAACTGGATGCATACACAAATGCAACATGGCGTTCTCAATTTACACACTGTGCTAAATAAGAGAACAACTTCAACTTAAAGCAGCTGTGAGGAGTAATGTAATGTATTGTCATAATGTATTCATAATGAAATGAAAGTGAAAGTTGATTGGATCTTTTTCTTCAACTACTTTTCATTGTTCAAGATAACTTTTTCACCTGATACAACGCAACAAGGTAATGTGTGTATCAGCAGTTATATGGTGCTGTTGCTAGAAACATGACAACAAGAAAACTTTGTGAGTTTCTACCATAACTTAGCAGCTGACTATATTTAGCCCTACGGTGCTCTGAGACATACTAGTTCTGTGTATAATTAGTGAATTCTCCAGTGCTCATTTACCAAGCAGAGCTAACTTGATATCACCCCTTGTTTTATTGATAGACTCTCAGGTTTGAACAGATCACTGCAGTATAACTGCTGCATGTGGATGGGAATGAACATTTTCATAAGCAGTTTAGCCCATGTTTTAGCCTTTGACCTGTGTTCTAGTCTCCAGCCCCTGCTTTAGCCTCCAGCTCGCGTTTTAGCCTTTAGCTAATGCTCTGCTATTCTCCTGCTCCTCTCTTCTGCCCTTCTGTCCTTTTTCTGTCAGACAGTCCAGCTACTGTTTCCACCATTATTATTAAATAAATCACAGAAATTATTTTCAGCGGAGAGAAACACAGATCTGCTAAACTTCTTCAGCTTGGTCTTGCAATAGAGACTTTGTGGTGCTGTGAATCTATCTATCTATCTATCTATCTATCTATCTATCTATATATCTATCTATCTATCCAAAAGTCCAATCCAATCTTTGCAGCCCCGATTGGAAGCTAGGGATTAGCGTTTAGAAGTAACCTAATTTAGGGTTTATACTCTCATTTTAAATTTGGGATTATGATCAGGCATATAGATAGAGATCGGACTTTTTCAAACTCACTAATGAAGTCCTTGCATTCTCTTTAAGTTTTGGAAAAAAGTGGCAACATCCAAATCTTTCCATTTAGAGAAGTAATTGAACGAAAGTAACTTGACTTGTATCAAGCATACATCAATCCATCTGATAGGAGTAAACAACTTTTATTCTGTCAGGTATCTTCGAATGGTAAACAATACATCATAAACAAATAAACATCTCAATAGTTCTTTTTTTTTCCTTTGTCCACACATTTAGGTCCATATTGTCCATTTTTAATCATGTGCTGTCTTTCTTTATGTGGCTGCTGAGGTTTGAAGGGAAAGAGGGAGACTGAGGCCTACAGGGTGGAGTTTGATCAGGTCTGGTGGGTGTGGTTCAGGTAAGGTGGGAGGGGTTAGATGCAGAGGACAACAGAGATAGATAACTTGGGATTAAACAGTGGCACTGCCATATTGTATGAGTAACAAAATAATGCAAATAAAAACAAGAAAGGCATATAAATGTGCAAAAAAATGTACATAGCCCTCCTTTAAAGTGTAACAAATGACGCTCCAAGAAGATTGATGCTGATTGGTTCGTGTGACAGGCCTATTTCTTTTCCTCCTTTTCCTCATGTGTGAACTCTACTTTTTGCTGTATGAAAACATATCAACATTGTCACAGTGAATGTGATTTCTCTTCACATTAATGACATGGGCATAAGTGCTGGAGGCCAGTATCAGCCAATGATATCAGAGGGCCAATATAATCCAGCATCTCCTCCTCTCCCGTTCAGAGTGAGCAAAGCTTCTCTTAGCTCCTCTCTGTTCTTCTACATGCTGCTCTGCCTGTCTTCAGTCCTGCATGCTCTTCTCTGCATCATGTTTTGATGGACTCAGCGTGATTAAATGAAGGATGTTGATCTCAGCATCTTCTCCTGATCCGCTCCCCTCTATGTCTGTGTGAGCAGCTGAAGTCTTCTGTCTGTTCTGGCTGTGGTTGGAGCAGCTGTGATGTTCACTCAGTTGGACTGGTGGCTCCAGCCCTATTAGGAAACCACAAACTTGAAGGACCAGGACCCGACCCTGGAGAGCGGGAGGGAGAGCAGCCACATTATCACATTTCCTGCCGCTATTTTCCAATTAGCTCTCTATCGATCAGCCCGCTGCTCTCCTGACGCTCTGAGCCTTTCACCAACTGGGCTCCAAGCCACTTTCTGTCCGAGTCCTGCAGAGATCCCTCCACACAGCAGAGGCAGACGAGCTGAGCACCGGGAAAACATCCAGGTGCTGTGGGATGATAGGAGTGGAAGCGCGCTCTGACGCTCATCCTTCAAGGGAGTGATGGGCAAACAACCAGATTGAGAGAATAAAAAAGGAGAGAGATAACTTTAAAGGTTGAGAAAAGAACAGAGAATATAAGGTGTTTGGGAACAGGTGACAGAGGCACAGCTGGAGGACAAACAGCTCCAGCTTCTGACACGTTAGTTCTGACATCAGAGAAAAAAACAGCTTTTAGCCACAACTGAAGAAAAGCACCAAGAAACACCAAACTAATGTTCCCACTGGCCAACAGGATTCCTTCATCAGCTCCCAGCACGTACGAAGGAGTGTGAGAATGTGCGAGTGTGAACTTTGAGTCTCTGGGTGAGGGCGAGGAGAGGTGTGATTGTTCTGATGACCCTGTCACACTCCAAGGAGAGAGCAGAGTGATAGAGTCAAGCTCTGATCTCACCCTGTGTCTTCACTTTCCCATGGTAATGTCTCTCTCACATCCCTCTGTCTCTATTCGAGAAAAACACCATGAAACTTGATCTACCACTGAATCCTAGAGCTGCACTAACTGATACACAGCCATTTGGAAGACATGAAAAACATATTTTGAATTTAGAATAATGAATAACACCTGGACAGTCAGCGTCTTAGGTAAACAGGTTCCTGCAAAAACAGAGCCAGCTCCAGCAGCCTCTTCTCCCCATGTATGTTGGGCCCCACCCCAGGCATCCTGGCCTCAGGCTCCTTGAGCTGTTGGTCTGCAGACAGTCATTATCAGAACAGACGTGAGCTTAAGACTAAAACTGTTCATGAATGTACAAGAAGCAGAAAGAAATACAAAGTTCATCTTTAGTCTGCCAACTTTGTAATTCAGCATTGGTCTTTATTTTCATCTGTGTTATTTAATGTTAATGTGTTTGAGCTTTAATCTTGAAAGTGGGTTTACCATGCACCTGCAGCATACCATACAATAATAATAATAATAATAATAATAATAATAATAATAATAATAATAATAATAATAATAATAATAAACAATTCCTCTTAATTTGCAATATTAAGTTCAACTTAAATCAAAAAGAATAAAATAATTTAATACAATGAGAGACTCTAAGGAAAAGATATTTAATGTTCGAACTTTTAAACTATGTGCACATATTTTCCCCTTTGAATTTGATGCCTGAAACACATTCTTAAGAAGCTGGAACAGGGGCAATGAAAGACTATGAAAGCTGATGAATGCTGAAAAAACACCTGTTTGGCTCATTCCACAACTGAAAGGGTTAACTGGAAATAGGTGAGTGTCATTATTAGGTACAAAGTCAATGTGGCAGCTTGATGCAGCAGCTCTGTCTGTTGTTATTTTTTCCCCTTTTCATCTTGTTTGTCATCTTAAAATCTGGTGCTTGCTGTCACGTTTCATGCCTCATCTGTTGGCCATGGACACCAAATTGGTTCAGCAGTGTTTTTCCTTTTTTTGTTCCTGTATACATCCTACATGTAACCATGGTAGCATTGTTTGTATACAAGGATCAAGCTGTTAGCAGCCCCTAACATGCTAACTGGTGCAAGGCCTGAGCTGAGGAGAAAGAGTTAAGACAATATGCTGGTACTGCTGTGTGAGCAAGTAAGAGAAAAACATCCACTTGTCTGTCCATCCATCTCTGTGGAAAATGTAAGATCTGTCTCCAATAAGATGGAGCAGCTAACAGCCCTAACCCAGCACCAGAGAGAAAACCAGAGGACAGAGTAACATCATGCTCATCACAGAGACATGGCTAACAGAACTAACATCAGACACAACGCCACATTGGAAAGATTTCACCTGTGAGTGGACAGGAAAGAGGAGAGAGAGACTGAACAGACTGGTGAAGAAGAACAGCTCAGTCCTGGACCCTGTGGAGGTGAAGACTGACTACAAAAGTATGGACTAGCTCTTGACTCTGATGGACTTTTCTAACTTATCTTAAAAGAAAGAAGAAGAATCCCCAAAAGACTTAATCCGTCACAAACAAAGATGGGGCTAGGTTTATCATTTTGACGAGAAAGACAAGAAATCCCTTAATGTGAGCAACAAGGCCCAAAAACAACATTGAATGTCTGTGACCTTTGACCCCTCGGGTGATACTGCAATAAAACCCCACATCATTGTGTAAAGGATATTAGCATGTGGGCTGAGGTTGTCCATCAAGCAGGAATGGGAGAGAATTCCAGCTCCAAAGCTTCAACAATTAGTGTCCTCAGTTCACAAACGTTTGAGTGTTGTTTAAAGGAAAGGTGATGTGACACAGTGGGAAACATCAACCTGTTGCAGCTTTTTAGGAATATATTGCAGACATCAAATTCAAAATGTGTGTATATTTACAGAGAAACAATAAAGTTTATCAGTTTGAACAATAAATATCTTGTAGTGTATGCAATTGAATATATGTTAAAAAGGACTTGAAAACCATTGTATTCTTTTTATTGTTTACTTTTTACGCAACGTTTTAACTTCACTTGAATTTAGGTTGTAGTAATTGACAGGACTTTTGTAAAGCTTTTCTAAACACAAACAGGCTCAACACTTTGTGGAAACACAAGGTCTGAACGTTGAGGACATCATGTGTCAGGTTGTTTTTTTATCCTGGTGTCCATTTTGCCCTTTGATGAAAGGCTTTTAAGACATTCTGCTGCAGTAGCAGAAGTGTCACTGAACAATGTTTATAAGCCTTCAGTGTTTCATGTGTTGTTCTGTTTTTTGGGATTTGCCTGTGTCAGCGGTGGATAAAGTTCAATCCACTCTTGAGTGCAAGTTCAGGTTTGGACTGTTTCATGGTTGCTCTGTTTAAACTCTGTTTTGAACCTGCCTGCTGTGGGCCTGTTGTAAATGCTCTGCTTTGTTTGGAGGTCGTTGGTAAAGGTTCTGTTTTGTTTCTGTCCCCAGCAGCTCTTCAGTTTTGTTTGTTCATGATGGTTCTCTATTCCCTCATCCCTGTTAACCTCTTCTTCATCATCTGACCTGCTGACATGTTTGTTTTCATGAAAGCAATTTTAAAACTTCTGAATATGAAACCAGACACCACTCTGTCTGGAACCACTTTGAATAAATAAGTGGTTGGATATTCTGATGAGGGTTTATGTGAAGTTTAAGGTTTTATTTCCAGGCAGTGTTGTGTTTTATTGAAGGATTGTACTTTCATGTGAGAGCTGTATTATACAGCTTCAGTAAACACACAGTTGTTCCCACTGTTTTCTGATATATTGAATCAATAGAGTCTGGACTATTACAATGATAGACAGACAAACAAAGGCCTGAATGGGCTCAATCGATGGCTCCCCTTCACACTCTTATTCAAACATTTTCATTACAGAGTGAGCATTTATCGCTGCGTATTAGGAGATCTCAGGGCTTGTTTCAGGATTTGTAGAGCCAGGCTGAATAAACAGATGAATCAGATGTTATCTCTCCGTTTATGTGTTGTGTCTTTTGTTTTTGGTGGAGTCACCTCGAGCAGCAGAAAGCTCATGAGCTCAGGAAACAAAAGCTCCTGTCAGGGAGGATCTGGCTGTGTGTCCTGGGCGAGCTGCTCCCTCTTATCTGAGCTCAGCAAAAGTTCCCATCGATCGCTGGGCTGATTGTGTGTCTGTCAGCCCACCTGTCCAGCTGCCTCCCTCCATCCATCCCCCCCCTCCTCCTCTTCTCTGCCCAAGGCCTCATTGATCAGCCGTGCCCTGGCTCCTGCCCGCTGATCACTCAGCCTGATGTCTTTTGTGTCTGGGTGAAGTGAATAAACTATTGGGCCAATCGAACGGGAAGCGTGAGGCCAGGAGAGCCTCTGCATGGCCCCTGAATGCACCAACGGGAGGGGTGGAGGGGGGAAGGATGCAGAGAGGGAGGGAGGGAGGAGGGGGGATAAGGTGAGGAGATGAAACAGACGGCAAGGAGGGAGCCAGCTGACTCATCCTCACAAGGATCAGAGATGCAGCCACAAAAGATTCGAAACTGAAAAAAAAACGGTTGAAGAAGATGAAGGTGGCACCCCCCACGAGGCCCAGGCTCATAAATCTCAGCAGGCCTCTCCACAGAGGGGAGAGCTAAATATCCATTTCCAGTCCACACAGAGACCAGCTCTTCAGATAAACACCAGCAGCAGCAGCATCCAGATCCGTCTTGAGACTGTCAGCATCCCCTGGCCTCCCCACATCTGTGGACACAGCCGGTAATTGTGTCCATGAGGCTGCATAAATTATCCGTCCGTTGTGGCGGATCTATAGGCGAGTGGATGAGGCCTAAGCACGAGGATCAGCGCCTCTTAAATTTGCCAAGCTGAGCTTCCTGGTCTCGAATTGATGGGAGGACGCAAGATGAGCCATCATTTCCATCCCTGTCAATAAGCATTTATAAAGAGAGGGGGAGACGATGGAGGAATTTGTTATTCTAATCAGTTTATGATCAGATTTGGCTGCAGGGCGACAGAAAGTGGCACCGCTGAATGCACACAAAGATCATGCATATCAACAGAGGGATCATATGGATATTATAGTGGGAGATACAGCTTCATTGTAGAAGTCATCCTGAAGTATCTCTGCATGAATGCATTATTCACGGCCAGACACTTCCACACATGACGGGGATGGAGGAGGCATGCAAAAGATGCTTTTGTTTTTGATCGTCCCCAGAGAAGCAGCGAGAGGATTCAGGGTTGAGGAGAGGCTCGAATCATGTTTAAGAGAAGGGCCAAGTGTCTCCTGCACCAACACTGGATGCATGTCAATGATCTCTAATAAAAACTGAGGGCATAAATAAACATTTACCCGCTGCGGAAGCCCTCTGTTTGCTCGGGGATTGTGCGTTTTCTTTCTGTCCTCCATGTTTTCAGTCAATCGGTCCTTAGATAAAAAGAGCTTAGAAAGATTATCCCCCTGGCTTGCATGCCATTATCATTAATCAGTGTGTTATTGACTGCTCTGTCCTTTCCTGTTTCAAGTTCAGGCCTCCCTTAATCCACAGATTTCGCCCAGAAGACACACACTCAACTCTGGGAAGCTCAGTGCAGCTTGAACCGTGCCCGCTGCGCAGACACCAATCGATCTGCAGCGGGCCTCTCTGCCCACCAATCAGGACGCTCCAATATCTAGACGAGGGACAAAAAATCATCTATACAGTACAGAGGGATTACATTCAGGAAATTTGCTCTGAAGGCCACAGGACGGTGAATGTGATGTGTCAGTCTGGAGGAGTGCTCTGAATATGATGATTGTCAAATATGTGAGGTTCACTGAACTTCAGCTACTTTACATACTCATTGATTTTAAAGAAATGCAGAGTAAGAAAACTCCTCATACAGGACCTAAAGTATCCACACTTATCCGACTAACTCCAGGGTTTCTGACCATGGCACAGAGCTATTTGGTTTTTTTTCTCTCTATTTCCAAAACATGAAGCTGCCTTGTGCTGAGAGGTTCCACCTCAAATTTTTGTTCTAGAACTGGTTACAACCAAGAAATTTTTTTCCTGAATTGGTTGATATCAATTCATGTCAGCCATAGGACTTTAAGATGCTAGGTGGAATATTAGCACTTTCCAATGGGCTGTAATGTCTCACAACAAACTCTATAACCAGACCTGTGTGTTATCATGGGTTGACATTAAGGTAAACTTGCCTTTGACCCTGAATGCTCCTGATTTATTTGGAGAACAGAAAAGGGAACACATTTATTCCTACAAACAAACTACTTTGTATTCTCCATATTCAACTTACTGTCTGTATATATTGGTGTTGATCTACAGAACTGGCTAAAGATTAAATTATTCACTGCAACATATCCCAGCCAACTCCATTGCTCTCTGTGACTGAAATTTCCTTTGCCTCTTGTTTACAATTTGAGCAGCCTGGCCCAGCTTCCTACCAGGGGTTTCTAAAAAAAAAATTTAATGGCAAAATGAATGAGAAAAAGCCTGCACCACAATTTGTGTCCAGTTATTTAATCCAACTTTGTAGTGTACGGGGGAGGGGAAAGGAGGAGAGAGCAGCAGAGCAGTCTGCAGCGGTGCCTTTCATCCATTGGTTGTGGGAATGCTCGGAGGGATAGACAGACATGAAACGTTGGCTGAAGCAGTCTATAACGACATGTTCTCAGGCTGAATTCTGATTAAATGAAAGAGCATGAAAGCAATGTTATGTGTTTATTTTTGAAGGCATTACTCTGACTGGACTGAGCATGTGAGTGTTGTGCACAGTCATCTGGCCCATCCTGTCAATTGCACATCCAGGCCCATATGCCAGTTTAAAAGTTGAGCTCTAAAGCTGCATCACTTATTATGGCCCTTCACTATCCAAGCTGCATCACTTAGCAATTGCAAAGTGCATAATGTGCCTACATTTGTTGTGATGATCTAGATAAAGTATATGCTTTAGTTTTGGAGACTACATATGGATATTTCTTGATAGTTTCCCATGTGCACGAGCGGCTGAAATCTCTCTTTTCTGCCTGGTGACCATCATGGGTTTGCCAGGGCATGGGGGAGTGACATGGGAAGTGAATTCTTTTGGGCTACAGGACCAACAAGAACAACATGTAAAGGACAAAAACTAAAAAAAAAATACCAGTACAAACCGGCTACCATTGATTTTAATGTTACGGCTCTTTACATCAACATTAACATTGTAAAAGTTTCCTTTTTTCCTTTCTTTTTTTTTTATTACCCAAACCAGTTCAAAGCCCTGGTTAAGATCAAGCTCTCTTGGTTTTAACATAAAAACTTATTCCTCATTAACAACAACTGTGCCTCTGCTACCATGGAGTGACCCCCCGAAACTACCTCAACCAGCTAAGACTTAAACAGCAAACACTCCCTCAGTGATTATGAGGTTTAGTCAACAATACACTCTCTTACATTATGATTATCATTGGTAAATGTGTCTTATGATGTAAAGGCGCTGGATTGGTCAGAGACCTGAGACAGAGCTACACAAACACAGTCTACTTCCTGTTTTTTCACCTACATCAGCTCAGCCTGCAGAAATGATTTGGTGCTGAGTTAAAGATACCCAAGTGTATTAACAGAATCCATGAGAAAAGCTCACATTAACACTTTGAGTGGAATCTGACGGATTCATTCACATTAAACATCGTGAATCCTTTCTTCCCCGGTCGCTGCATTAAACAGTGATCAGCATCAACAGAGAGCAAAGCGCTTGTGAGCGAGAAGCTGAACCCTGAGCAGGTCACCCGCTGTGCAGAGCTGTGCAGAGCTGTGCAGTTCAAGCTAAACACAGTCCCAGGCCTCCCCTGCCTCTCACTGCCATACCATGGGAATTGATGTTGCCAGGCATGTTTGTGCTGGAGTACAAATCATGCTGTCAGTTTCAGTACGCCTGTCAAAACCGCCAGACATCAACAGAGGCAGACGGCGACGACAGGAAGCACACTGACACGGCGTCAGATGATGGGGAGGGAGGCTGCCTCCAGCTCCTAATGGAGAGGAGTGTGTATGCATGCAACGATGTGGCTTTGCTCTGTGTGTGTGTGTGTGTGTGTGTGTCTAACTGACTGCAGAGTGCGTATTTACTCACAGCTCAGGGTCGTGTGTCTGATGATAAATTCGAGATAAACCTGATCGATAATCTGAAGCCTCAGGACGAGACTTCACAGTCACGAAACCTCATTGGACACACCTGTGATGCATTCAGGTGCTGCTGTTTGTGTGCACAAACATGTCTGCATGGACTCGTGTGTGTAGGAATGTTTGCTTACAGGCAGGCGAGTTAATCTAACGTGTGCTGCTGTTTACCCTGTTCTGTGGTCATGTGGCAAGTGCATGTACAGCATTGTGCTCACTCTCCGTCTATTGGCTGCAGATGTTTACCTCTGCTGTACTGACAGTCTGATCAAACAGATTCAGATTATCTATGTAAAAGTGACTGTGTGCTTTCTCAATCAGAAGCTGCTTAGCTGTGTGTGTCTCCTCCTGCCCGCTCCCTGGGGGCCTGCGGCGCTGTGCTGCTCGCGCCGATTAAAATCAGAGGAAGATGTTTGTGTTGATACGAGAGCAGCAGATAGATCACTGTTCCTTTAAAGTGACTGAACACAGCTCTGTGAGGATGTCAGGTGTCTGTTTCTTCATCTTTCAGAGCTCGTACAGACACACAGCCCTGGAATTAAAGCTGCTGCTGATACTCTTCCATTAACCAGGGTTCACTTTATGTGCACCTCACTGCAGCTATGGAGCCATACATTCATTTCTAACCTTTTCAACCTCAGCTGAGCAAACAAGCTCTTTCATACCAACTTCCTGTTTACAGTTTAGTGAGAAACAGAAATACAATAAGAGGCTCAGGTCAATAAATAAGTGACAGTAAACACGGTGCTGTGAAAGAGGGCCACAGAGAGCAGCAGTTTAAAGCCACATGGAAGGGTTTTCAGCCCACGCTGACTTCAGTAGATTTTTCATAAAACTGCTGCAGAGCAAACAGACGAGGATCTTTGTTTCTGCAGCAGGGAGCAGCTCTGAAAAACAGAGCAGCGTCAACCTGCAGAGCATGCTCTGACAGCACAATACCTCAGTGCTTAGCTTGGTCTGCTCTCTGTGAGAGCCTGCAGATCTGAACAGCTGATCAAGGTCTGAATCAATGCACCATCCTTCCCCAGAGAAAAACATGCAACATGACAGAGTGCAAACTCCTCACGGATGGGTTCCTGTCCCAGTCAGGAACCAGGAACCTTCTCTCTGTGAAGCAACAGCTCTGACCTCTGCAGCTGCACACAGCCCAACATGCTCAGATTTGGTGAGGAAATGTATGTGTCTGTCCAAACAATCACACCAGTACTCTGTCAGGACGTCCAGGCTGGGTATGGACTGTAAAAATCATGGACGCCATGATACTCGGCTCAAAGTGAGGTCAGCACAAAAAATGCTCTCCCTGGTGATTGGCTGCAGTATAGGTCAAAAACTTCATCTCATCACCCTTTTCAGATAGGTGGTGGTAAAACTTTAAAAAAATTAGTACACCACATGGAAATGTTCACATTCTTTCACTGCAGTGATATGAAGATATTATTTGGCTGCATAGTGTTCAAGTCCTCTTTTCTAAGAAGTTGTTTGATCAGTTATTAGATTTTATAGAGTAGGTTTTAAGTTACATTTTAGGAAGATTATCAGCTGTCGTTCTTCAGTTGTTCGGGTTAGGGATAAAAAGAAAGTTTGGGAAAGACACCCAAAAGACTTTCAAAAGAGAAAAAAAACTAACTAAATCATATATATATATATATATATATATATGATTTAGTTACTTGGTTAGTTTGTTAGTTAGTTAGTCACCCAGTTCCACTTAGATTCTTTGTGGTCTCCACTGTCCAAGGTTCCTTTTGTTCTTGTGCAACGGTACACGGTGGAGCCACACTCTCTGTTCTATATAAAGTTTACAGGTGCTTCATGTTGACCAGCAACTCCCCCAAAACAGTTACATGTTACTATTTTCACATTTTAAAATTTAAAGTGTTGTTAACAAAGCAAGTTATTGTGATAAGTTTCTGTGATGAAAGTTCAAATTCAGTTTGGATTTATATGCAGATAGAAAACATGCTAGCGCTTTATTATGTTGTTATATTGGTTTTAGTATATTAGGAGATGTGTAAGATGGTGAACCTATTGAATATGAATCACTTGGGAGAGAGAGAAGCCTGGTTTATTCTTTACGTGCCCATGAGATCCGCGTGGCTCTGTGTGGTTGAATGATGTCATTTTAGCAGCCTTGCCCCCTTCTGCGTTGCACACCTCTAACAATTTGTATCTACCAGGCAGGGATGTGCAACATGGCTGTCAAATTGGAGTGAGAGTCCAAAGTGTGAAAATTTTTATTTGATTCATCACACAGATTTCACTGTGATAACTGTGGGATGACTATTTCTTATGGTCACACTCCTCAGAGAAGAGAAATGGGAGAAAAAATAATGTTTGTAACCGGTTTAAACAAATGCAGACTTTTTCTACTCCAGTCTAGTGCCGTGATAGACAGGTGTTTGTGATACACCGCCCCCCTGTAGTTTCTGAGTGGAAGCCAATGGACGCCACGAGGAGTGAAAAAAAGTATAAAAGCTACACGCGTTCTCTCGTGCCGACCTCATGCGTCACATTCATATGGAAAGCATAATTCGGCATCAATGTACATTTCTTTGTGTGTTCAGTTTTTACAGCTTCTTCACTAAAGCTTCAAGCAGAAAATCCTGAGTCAAAGTTTTCTTGGGAAACTGTCATCTATCTGCTCCAGTGTAATGTTAAGAATTGATAAAGGAATAGTTCAGCACAAAGGCAGGATTCAGCCATTTCCTCATTGATTCTTAACAGGAACCAGTTCTTGATACCAATCTCTGGTGAAAGCCATCAGTTTGAAGCAGTTTTGATGCTTTTTCAAAAGAACCATAACTGTCATGAGAACTCTAACTGCTGCTGTGTAACAAACATCACAGAGGAAGAAGAACTGCTGCTCTTCACATGCAGCGTTCTTCAGCCCTGTCACTTCTGCTCGCCGTCACCTCCTCTCACAGCGAGTAGTTGTCATGGTCATCCTGAGGGTCTCTCTTTGGTTAGCGGAGGTTTGGTGAGCAGCTCAGAGGACTGCTTTGTGTCTCCTGATGTTTATCAGCAGCTTTAGGAGTGTTTGGATGTTTAGATGTGTCTTAAAGAGCACAGCTACACGTCCGTGTCTCTCCACGCCCTGTCACAGCTCCCTTTCTGTCTGAATCCCATCAACACTTTTCCTTTGTGCCTGCCAAGAATCACTCGTGCCCGTCCTACTTTCTATGCGCATCCTCTTTTCCTGAGCACAAGGCTGAGCTCAGAGCCAAAAACCTGCCTCTCCATCCATCCATCCCTCCCACCACCCCCTCTCTCCCCCTCTCTTTCCTTTTCTCATCTCTTCCCCCTCCCTCTCCTCTCCTCTCCTCTCCTCTCCTCCATCCCTGGCTTCAAACTCTGGAGTCTCCTAATTCCTGTCATGCTAATTGGAGCTGACAGACACAGCTAATTATGCTCAGATAATCTGCTGCATCTGACTAATTATAATTCCCATTAGCTGCTGATAATGCTCATTAGATTAACTTTCTGCAGGAGAAATTGGAAATAATAGAGCGGGCTCCACGCTGCATCTTTTTGGTGGTGGTGGACGGGGTTTGTTTGGCAGTGAGGGCCGCTATTTGTCTGGTGTGAAGCAGGCAGGCTGGGTGCTTTTGACGGCCACCATGGAAACAGATGCTCCGCCTGATCCAAATCATTGCTGATATTTCTGAGAGGCGAGGAAGCAGCACAGAAGGACAGAGGGGGATGAGAGAGGCTGCAGAGGGACATGAGAATGTGTTGGATCGGAAACAAAAACAGATCTGAGGTTCGGTCCCCCGGGCTCTTGCAAAGACAATCATAGAAGACCTGCCTGAGGTCTGACCGGCTCACAGACCTTTCTCAGTGACAAACGGGGCAGCTTCAGGTAAAGTGTGACTGTCAGAGCTGCAGGCTGGAGCTCGGAACATGCAGCTCTGATGGTTTTCATGCACACGGCTCTGCAGATCCATAAGGGGCCTTTGAAGCTCAGGCAGGAAACTGTCTCTGGCTGCAGACCATCAGCCCACTCTGCCCACCAATCACAAACTGAATAAACTTTGTATTTGTAGCCCACTCAGTCTACCGCTGTGAGATCCGCTCCCACGTCTGCTGCATGATACAACAGTTCCACCACCTGCTCCGATGCACTTTTTATGTGCTGCCGAGAGGAGATTATTCACCCTCCGATAGGTGTGCGCGCTGTCTGCAGGGAGCGCATAAAAGCATCATCTCATTCACTCATTTCTTCAGACTGAGGAGCTGAAACATCGTGAGTGCTGCTAAAGTGCTGACTGCATCAGAAGAGGCTTTTCTTTTTGCATAAGTGGTTTTAAAATGTTTATGTATTATCCAGACTCTTATTTAGAAAGCCCTCATGTTGATTTCCAAGGCTCTAAATTCTCCTTACTGCAAACGTGTGCTTGAAGGAGGGAGTCCACACATCACTGCACACATTAAGTGATAAAAGTGAAGTTTACATAAAAGGCTGTGGATGAAGTGATCTGAGCATCACCGGGTACAGGAGAAATAAAGAGATCCTGAGTTTTTGTAGCCAGAGCTTGGAGAAGAATGAGACCAGAAACAAAATGTAATTTACTGAAGCGATGTGTGAGCAGAGCCTGGGGAACACGCCGGCCCTAAAACCCACAAATGGGATATTGATCGGTTGGAGAGGGAGGAGAAAAAAGTCATATTTAACCATGAAGTGCCTCACTTACTCTATAGAGGATCTAACACTCTGTGTGTCTTACACACACACTCCACACTCAGCAGGTCTGTGTGTGACTTTTACTTCCATGTTCCCATGACAACTCAGGAAGCTGAGCTAACATTGCCTCGAGACATTTGACAGAAAAGAAGGGTCCGAACCATAAAAGAGTCTATATGTAAGCTTCTGCAGCGCTGCAGAAGAGCACACAAAGAGAAGCTCATGGTTTCTTTCTCCTCTTGTGTGGACTGATCTCTGTGTACAGCCCCGGGGCCCAGCTCTAATCCACTGAGGACCTGAGAGCTGCAGTAGTCTGCTTCCTCTGCACATGTACGCTCTCATCTACAACACCCTGCAACTGAGCATCCAACCAGCTCATCTCTGAGGCAGCACACAGCAGAAGGAAGAGCAGGCACAGAGAGCTGGACGGCTCCACCAGGACGTCAGGACACTGAGTGACGTGTTTAACACCCAGAATCAGACCAAAACACAAAGACAAGCTTTAGCAGAGGCAAAAACAAACGCTTTGGTATTGTCAACATGAAGCTGTAAAGAGCTTTTTTAACCTCAGCTCCTCCTCAGCACAGCTACAAAGATGTCTCTAAACAGGATATCCAAGAGACGAACCAACAGAGGACAACAATAGAAGTTTGATTACAGGACGGTTCACTCCCTTTACCCAACACAAAGCCAGTCTGATTGGATTCTGAATTATACATTTGGACAGCCTCAGGCTTTTCTTTCTCTCTGAGACAAAAACAAAAACTGAACATGCTGTTGTTGGCAGAAAACCGGAAGTGATGAGTTAGTCCAAGAAAGTCAGAGAAGTTCGAACACAGGAAGAAAGTTTTAGAAAGTAAATGCACCACACATACAAGGTTTTCACATCAAAAAAATGTTTATCATTCTCTAATTCATTTCTGATTTAACCAAATACAAACTGGAGAGTGCAGGTAAATGAGTCCATAATTTAGTAATCATTTAATAGTTAGCATTGATGCCATGTTGACTAGCTAGTCTCATTTTTTTTTTCTTTTTTTGTTTAGTTTTTGTTCGTTTTAATCAGGAAATGCCATTATATAACATAAAACATGTATTTCATTTCTGTAACCCTGTGCTTTGTCTACTTTCTGACCCTGGTGGTGTCTTGAGGTGCTGTTTTATTTTGTTTGTACTGTCTAGCAGAGCCACCAACTAGCTCACTACTCTTGACCACACTCACAGCCATTCCTCTGCCTTGCTGTCGTCCAGCACAGTGAAAAGTCTCCTGGCCCTTGTGTGCTGTCTCATGGGTTAGTCCTGCCACTGCTGCTGACTCAGGGTTGTTCTCTCTGACCCAGGTCTTTACCTCTCGATAGAGGACTCTGAGGTATTGACCGAGCACCAACTGCTCCAAAATCTTTTCTTTGCTGGCAACATCAAATTTCACCCATTTGCAAATAACTCTTTGCATTGCACATTCAGCTTCCTCGGCAACTCATAGACTGTATAATCAGTGAGCGTAACGACGTTCAGCTCTAACTGAAGCTTCCAGCAGATGCCCCACCCCCTGGTGTCTGGCTGCAGTATAGGTCATAAGCCCCGCCTCCCCATGTATTCCAGATATGAGTTGGGAAAACTTTTAAAAAATTACGACACCTAGTAGAAATAATTCTGTCATCCTTACACTAAGGTGGTATGACAATGTAATTTGGCTGTATTGTGTTCAAGTCTTTTTTTTTGTTAACTGAGGAGTTGGCTTTTCATTATTTATTGGACGTTAAAAACCGAGTTATAAGTTTCATTTTCCAATCGTTGACAGTTGATGTTGGTGAGTAGTTTTTATTGGGGATATAAGAAACTTTGGTAAAGATAGCCAAAGAGAGACTAACCCGTTGAAAGAAGAAGAAATAAATATTTCTAATTCTTTTTTTTCTTTTTTCTTTCAGCTCAACCAGAAATTCTCTACTGTGTCGACTCTGGCTGTACAATGGCAGTAAGGTTTTTTTTTTTGGCTTCAAAATTGTTCAACGGTGACAGGCAGAGCCACACTGTCCATTCTATATACAGTCAATGGGGCAGCTAGTCTATTGGTGTGTCCAGAGCCCTGAAGCGTGGGGGGTAGGAGTCTTTGTTGACCTCGTGCTTGTTTTCAAAATGGCCTCCTTCAGCCTCTGAAGTTGTCCTTGTGGGGAAATAGTTAAGAGTCACCTTGTAACCTGATATGTTCTACTTGCTGTTTAAAGAGAATGAAATATCTGTCCATGTCTTCTTTCAACATAACATAAACGATTTAGATGAAGTGACTATAGAAACACTCTCTCTAGATCTGCATCTAGATTTCAGGACAGGTGGACTCTGGACTCTGATACGATGTTTCATGACCAAAGCTAATGGCTCCTTGCGTTAAAAAGAAGACTTTTTGAGGTACCGTAGAGATAAGTGTTCATGTGTGAAGCATTGAAAATATGTCCTATATCAGTATCAGCATGTGTGTGTGTGTGTGTGTGTGTGTGTGTGTGTGTGTGTGTGTTTCAGAGAGCTGAGCAGGCTTCAGAGGAATAAAAAGGTGAATCTGTGCAGATTTTTACCTCCTAAGAGCAGAATCAGCATGTTTAACAGAGCCAGCAGCTCATTGTCTGATGTTAGCAGCCTGTAAAGTGAAAGCACCGCTGTGTGAAGACTTTTAAATGAGCCTTCAGATGTTTATTCTGTTGGACTCATATCTGACATTAGAATAAACCAAACAGTCGGAGGCTCTCTCTCCGTCCAGCTTTAATAATAAACTGTTCAAGTTTTAAGGAGCAAAGTGGGTGGGGGTGGAGGGTGGGGTGTGGAAGGTGGAGATAACCACTCTTTGTTCCATTCTCATCCTCAGCAATCAGGCGGTAATGTCTGAGGATGAGGAACAGAGCAGCAGAGGAATAAAACTTCTTCATGTTTCTTCTTCCTGCGTCTCCTCTGAGCGGGTCTGATCCTTCTTGGATCGAGGGCACACCGGTACAGGCGCTCTCTCCAAGTATTATTGGCTGCTCTTCTTGAAGCTGAAAGGGGTTTGTTCTATTTCTGTTTGATGCTCTTCAGAAGAAATACCAGGAACAGAAAATGTCTGTAAAAATAGCACAAATGTCCATCATCATTTCCTGGAGCCCAGGGTTACATCTGTGGACTGAGCTCATGACCAAACTAGAGACAGAATATTTTCTTCAGCGAGGAGAGTATTTATTAAACCATGAACTCAGAGATAGCAGAGCTGGAATTTTAGGTGTGAAAATAAAGATGTGTTATTATTAGATATATACCCTGCCATAAAAAAGTCTCCACCAAAAATAAGGTCACACTCTCCAATATTTAGTTAGACCATCTTAAGCTTTGATCACAGCACACATTCACTGTTGCATTGCTTCCATAAGCTCAGATAAACAACCCCAGATCAAATCACAGCCCCCACAGGCTTGTACTGTGGGCATGATGGGTGCATCACTTCACCTGTCTCTTTTCTTACCCTGATGCACCCATCACTCTGGTACAGAGTAAATCTTCATCACACTACATGACCTTCTTCATTCCTCCAAAGTCCAATTTTCATGCTCCCTCTTGTTTTTCTTTGATTTGAGTTGGTCAAACCTTTAAGTGATAGCACATCACATGGGAAGATGATGATCCCCCTCATCCTTTCAGTTTATAATAATGCGTTGGACAGTTTTTGATCCAATTTTAGTTGTTTCTGCATCAATCTCCTTAGATGTTTTCTCTGCTTGATGCCAATGATTTGAAGCTTCTTAAACAGACTAACATCTTTTTCTCATCCACAGGATGGCTTTTTCTCCATGGTTGTTTAAGAAATGATAAGTTACTCATTGCATCAGCTGGGGTAAAATAACTTGTTTCCAGCCGAAAGATAACTGCCCATGCAGTAATTATCCAATAGGAGACTTGTTTCCGCTTGCTTTGTTAAATCCTGGTGGCTTTTTTTTTTCTTTTGGCCAGGTGTTGTACCTTATCAGCTACTGACTAACCAATGACTATATTCATTGAGCAGATCGACTCTTGCTGTTCAGACATACAGTCCCAATTCCACAATTCCAATGAAGTTGGGATGTTTTCTATAGTTCTGTTGGGTTTAAGCACCCAACTGGCTATCAGCTGCTGCGGGTGTCGAAAGAAGCTCCAAGGCACAGATACTGAGTTTATGCTTTTGCAAAAGGGAAGTCTGATCAGAGGTGCATCCAGCACTCTGACTCCTATCAGCTTCCAAGACTTCCCCGTTGTTCAGCTCTTTATTCACAGTGAAATCATCATCTGGGCGTGATCGTATAGTCTTTAGTCATGTAAGAATCAGCAGTTAACAGGCAGATCATATTTGAATGGACATCATGTAACCACATTCTGTAAACAGCTGATACCTACTTTCTGCATGAGCAGTCTGTCCTTGATGTCAGAATGATAACATAGATTACAAGCATGGCAGTTCAGCATTTCTCAATCAAGTTCGAATAAAAAAATAAATGCAATTTTCTACAAATCCTGTTTATCCTCTTGAATACACTACAAAGACAAGATGTTCTCTCATTTTGAATTTGGTGCCTGCAACATGTTCCTAAAAAGTTGGGACAGGGGCAACAAAAGACTGGTAAAGTTGCTGAATGCTGAAAAAACAGCTGTTTGGATCATTCCACATGTGAACAGGTTCATTGGAAACAGGTGAGTGTCATAATAAGGTATAGAAGGTGCATCCCTGAAAGACTCAGTCCTTCTCAAGCAAGGATGAGGTTCACCACTCTGTCAACAACTGCATGAGCAAATAGTCCAACAGTTCAAGAACAATGTTTCTCAACATGCAACTGCATGAGTTTATGGATTTCATCATCTACAGTTCATAATATCATCAAAAGATTCAGAGACTCTGGAGAAATCTCTGCACATAAGCTGGAAGGCCTTAAACCAACATTGAATGGCTGTGACCACCGTCGACTTCTCTGTGCCAGAGCCCATCTGAGATGGACCGACACAAAGTGAAAAAGTCTGCTGTGGTCTGATGAGTCCACATTTTGAACTCTTTTTGGAAATCATAGATGTGGTGTCCTCTGGGCCAAAGAGGAAAAAGGACAGTCTGGTGTATTCTCTGCACAAAGTTCAAAAGCAGCATCTCTGATGGTATGGGGGTGTGTTAGTGCCCATGGCATCATGGGTAGCTGTCACCTGTGTGACTGTGGCATCTGTGAAAGCAGCATTAATGCTGAAAGGTACAAACAGGTTTTAGAGCAACACATGCTGCCATTCAAGCAAAATCTTTTTCTGGGCTGTCCCTCATTATTTCTTTGTCCTTTTTCCTCCCCGAATTATTTTTTCGGATTTTGTGCCTTTACTTAGATAAGAGAGAGGACAGTGGATAGTGTAGGAAACAGGGTAAGAGTGGGGAATGACATGAGGGAAAGTGGCCACAGGCTGGATTCAAACCCTGTGCCCCAGTTTATCAGTTTATCAAACTGATGAACTTTATTGTTTATCATTTTGAACAATAAATATATTGTCTTTGTAGTGAACTGTCAACTGAACATAGATCAGACAGGATCTTCAAACCATTGTATTCTGTTTTTATTTACATTTCACACAATGTTTTACACAAACCCCTTTTCCTCTGGTTGGTCAGAGTGGGTTCAACAAGAGAAGGGTAAATACAGGCCCTGAACAAGCAGCTTGATCACAAAGGTTACAGTTGGTGTTGTTTTGACGTGTACTTCATTTTTGAAGGGTGCACATCTGGCATTGGCAGGCTTCCATGGAGCTACATGACCCTGAAAATACAGAAGAAAGCATTGTCATGTTAAACCTCAGAGGCTCTTTAACAGAAACATCACAGAGATGTGAAAGAAAATCCTCTATTCACAATAAACAAAAACACTTCTCTGTCATGTTTTTGAGATTCACAGCATCACGGGGAGTGAACTTAACATCTGCTCATTTTTTAAGGACTGGAAAACGTAAAGATGACTGAAAGACTCAGGCTGAGATGGAGCAGCAGATATCGTATGTATAAAAAGGAGATGGCATGTGGCTTGAGGACCAGCAGGCACATTGCCCCCCCCAGCAGTACCAGTGAGAGGCCTTTAACTGCTGTGTATGTCATTGTGTTTGCTGCTAAACCACACACTAACACCTTAAAGCACAGCTGTCATTTTTATGCCCCCTGGTAGAGCCGAGCATGAATAAGGCTTTATGTGCCACACCAGCAGCCTCATCATTGGTTGGAGCCAGGGCGGAGAGCGAGGGTAGGGCGAGCTAACGAGAGCGTTAGCGACTCCTTTAGCCACGAGCTGTCGGTTAATCAGACATGAGGGCCCTGTGTAAAGACGTCACTTCACGCCTGATACACATCTGATGATTATTGCCAGCCTTGCTTGGCATTGGTGTTTCCTGTCACTGCCCAATCGGTGCTGTGTGCTGATGAGAGGGACAATAAGAAGCCTGAGTGGTGCTTAGAGGTCGTAATGAGGATGCTTGGAGAGGACCGGGGGCTCATCCTACCATTAAAAAGTCTCTAACCATCAAAACTAAGCACCCCCCTGACCCCGGTGAGCCGAGCAGCGGCACAGATTCAGGAAAACATGCAAACACACGAGTAAACAGAGCAACACTCGTACTTCAACCATGCATTACGTTTTATTGTTTGTGTTCTGCGTCTTCTTTCTCTCAATGCCACCACGTCTCCTTCCTCTCTGCCACCATGTCTCCACCTTCTCCTTGCCCTCATCCTCTCTGCCCTCATCCTCTCTGCCCTCATCCTCCAGGGAAATGTGACATTAATTGAGTTGCAGCAGCCACTCACTCAGCCTTGCTACTCCCGTTCCTCCTCTGTTTGTCTTTCCCTTCACTCTGTATCCCTGTGCTGCAGGGCTTCTATAAGAGGAAACAGACATTTACAAAAGGCGGCTCAACAGACTGAAGCCAGCCCCCAGCAGCAGAGAAAGGACCACAGCGTCCTATTTGCATGAGCAGACAGAAGGTTAATAACACCAGCCCTGCTGTGACAAAGGAGATAGAGAACATGGAGTGGGTAGGAGGGATGGAAAGTGCTGATCCTCCACTTCTGACTCCTGAGAATCTATCTAAGACACCAGGGAGGAGCGTGGAAGTAATTAGAGCCTGGATATATGATAGGTTTCATGTACAGCACCACCTCCCTCTTTCTCTGCAGAGCCTCATTTAGCAGGATTCGTGTTGAGATAGCAGCAGCCTCAGCAGCTTCGCAGAAAAAATGTGTGAGTGTTTTACATCAGTGATTACCACAGAGGAGTAAATGGACTCTGCTCAAACCTGCAGCTACTCTGGCTTTGTAAACAGGAGTTTAACCCTTTAGAAACTGAACATGAAGCTCACGAAGCTCACAAAGCACACCAACATAAAGAATGCTGATGTCTGCCATGTTCATTTTAAACTATGAGCAGTTTCCTGTGAGGCTCATGATGTTCATTGTCAAGTCTTAGATGGTTAGCGCAACAGAAACCAACACACCAATCAACAGGCCACTAGTTACAGAAGCTGGAGACAGAACTACATCATGAAGCTCCACGTCTTCATTACGACAAAGTGAAACACACAGACTTAGAACGTACCTGCGGCAGCACCGACTCAGAGAGACCCTCTTTTTATCTGAGGTCAGAAAAGCCTACAGTTTCCAGAACATGACCCTCATCCTCATTTGAACAACCTTAACTGATCTTAAAGCAGCACCAGCACCAGGATCTGATCCAAGTTTGATATTGAGGATTAATAATTGGATCTCTGTATCCCTGTGCAGAACTGCAGGGCTGTAGTCCTCAAGTCCAGAACTCAGACTCCATCCTGTTTTTTGAGACTCTTGACTCAGACTTGGGCCTGAGGTTTGACTGGACCTGGACTCTGCAGGAGAACTTTGACTTTTCTACTTTTTCTGTTTGGTTTCTCTTCCAATAAAAGCTTTGAGCCATTTTGCTCAGTACAATCTCTACCAGGAGGTTCATGACTCCTGACTCATGCGTGTTTGGCTTTCAAAGACCTGACAGCAGATCAGGAAAGAAGAAGAGCAATGTGTTAAATGGGGAATCATAAAGGTGATGGAGGAGGAGCTCAGACCTCAACAAGGATCTGTCCAGAATGCTCCAGTGAAGAGAGTGTATCAAAGCGATACACTGCAGTCTCCTCTCTCGTCTCTCCTCATATGACACTGGAAGTGCCACTGTATTGAAAAACGTTCCAGAATGTAACTGTGCCAAGAGGAGAGAAGAGACTGGTCAGATGAGATGAGTAAGGAAACATGGGAGCTGCCTTCATGGAAGTCTTTTCACTGACAGACACACCCCACATGAGATACCAGTCTCTGATTGGACGCTGCAGTGACTCAGACTTCCCTGAAACTTCACATCAACAGAGTTTAATGATCAAGAAAAGACAGAGTGTTTGATGTGAGTTTGAAGCACAAAATAATGAACTCAACAGTCATAAAGTCAGTATAATAGATGATCAATTCTGAGTTTCTGTAACTTTTTCAGTCAGATTCATCATCCAACTACAAAAAACTCACACAGTCAATAAAATAGAGCAGAAAATGTTGTAATCAGTTATTTTTCTTGTTCATCTGCCTGATAGTTATATTTTCCTTTATGAGGAGAATTTATGTTGGAGAAGAAAAGTCTGTCAGAATTTTTTTAAAAAAAAAAGCACGCTTCACTTCCTCTTAGAATCCATTAAGTTTCATTCTTGGAAATTAGGTGTGTAAAGAGTAACATGATGTAGGGGATAAATGATAAATGAAGTGTTTGTTAAACGGGTTAAAAACAGAGACAAAGCCTTGTTACTGTTTATATTTTATTACAGTTATTACGGAGCATATGTGCAGACGCACAAACAGCTGTTAGGGCTGAATGACAGATGATCCAGAGCTGATCAGCTGATCAGTCCATCATTTCTGGAGGGAGGGACTAAGACACAAGTGAACGAGGCAAGTGGAGGAAGGAAGGATGAAACTTTGGAGCTTAGAGATGCATCCACTGATAACTGAAGAAGCTGCCAGCTGTTAACTCGTGTTAATGGTTGTAAACTAATGTTTGGGTAAAATTAGCCAAAGTTTACTGATGCAAATATTAGCTAATATCAGCTGATGTTCAAAGAGTTTAGTTGATGTAAGTGAATGTTTGCGCTGATATGCGCTGATGTTAGCTGATGGATAATGTTTGCTGATGTTAACTGTTGTTAGCAAATGCTAGATGATGTTAGCTGAGGTTCGAAGAGGATAGCTGATGTAAGTGAATGCTAGCTTTTAGGTGATATTAGCAGATGTTAGCTTATGTTCGCTGTTAACTGACGTTCGCTGAGGTTAGCAGATGTTAATTGTTGTGAGAAAATGTTAGATGATGTTAGCTGGTGTCAGCTGATAGCGATCGACATTAGCTGGTGTTGATGTTGATGTTCTGGTAGATAACAGGAGGGTTACAGACGTCCTGACAGCTTCAGAGATCCAGTCCCAGAGCTGCCCAAATTCTAACAGCACTTTTGAAGACTGCTGATGTTCCTCTGACTCTGTACAAACCAGTTTCTGAATCAGTTTTCTGTCATGCAGGATGAGGATGAACACAGTGTGTGGCAGCTAAGACAGAGATTGCTCCACAGAGGAGGTAAAGATGCTGCTCCTCTTCTCTCCCTCACTGGCACTGTTTGTTTTATCAAGGACTCTGAATGACTTCCTGATAATAAAGCATCTCTTTGTCAAACAAATGAAACAAATGCACCAGCAGTCAGGTCTGTGAAGAGAACACCGTGTCCTCATGCCGACATGTGTTTACACAAAACCAACAGTGATCGCAGCTCGACAGAGGAAGTTTAGGAACCTTTGTAGATCCTTTCATCCCTGCATGCATCATGGCTGAAGAGAGCGGCTCTGGAGTCACTCGAGGGGATTGGTTATCAACAGGCGGGGGCTGGATCCTCCTGCATAATGAAGCTCTCTATTTTGGGCCCATCAGGTGTTTTTAGGCTCCTGTCGCTATAAGAGAAGCTCTCCTGTGTCTGAGGCGGTGTCCTCGGATCCTCGCAGCCCAGATATGAGAGCGGGGGGAATACAGCACCAACACTTTTTAACTCAAAGTTACAAAGAGCTGCTCTGCTCTGCAACAGGAGGAACAGGAGGAGCAGGAGAAACCCGCAGTGCGATACTCTGACAGTGTTTCAACTCTACCATCGAAACAAACAAGAGGAGGAAAAGCTGCAACAATTAAACACAAACACACACACATACACACACACACAAACAGCCTATAAATAGAGGAGATCCATAGCAACCTGAGATTTGTTGTTTGTCGTCACATGCTGCTGAGAGCGAGAGAGGAGCAGGGACTTAAATAACACCGGGAGATTGGTTTGTGTGAGAGGCAAAGTCAAAACAAATTACGCCTTTTCTATCACTTTGGGCCCACCGGTAAAGCATCTGAAATAGCTTTGTGCCCGGGGACATTTTACCACTGAAGGAACACGGCAGCAATATCCTCAGAGAAGCTTAAAAAACAAAGGATGAGGAGGGGAAAGGAGGGGAAAGGAGGGGGATGAGAGGGTTTAGTTTTACTGCGGATCACAGGTGGCGCCTTGACCACCTAACTAACTCTTCTCACTTTCTCCCTCAGCCTGTCTCTTTCCATCTTGCGCTGAGCTCTGCTGTCACCCTGAAGGTCCCCGCGCACAGACAAGTGAAACACCATTACCCTGATGCAGCCATTTCCTTCGCCTGATACAAACTGGGGGGGTCCAAAGTGGCCAACGTGGTCTGGACTTAATGAATATGGAATTCATACTCTGGAGAGGCAGCCCTGAAGCTTTTCATCCAATCTCCATCAGCTGCAGCTCGTTGATTTAACTTGCTTTTCCAGGCAAACAAGTCAGAAAGAAATCTCTGCCTCTCTCCATTTAGAGTGACCTTCAGCAGACCTGTTACTCTCTCTTCTCCTTCTAATGCAAATAAACACTCCAAAAGCACCCACTTTGCACTTCTCTGCTCTCTGTTTTCCCTCTCTGCAACACGAGTACCGCAGCAACGTGAGATTTACACCGGCCTCTAATTGATTTTTGTTTCAGCAGATAAAGTAATGCTGTGCAATTGTTTCACTTTGGCGGCACATTTGCACTCGCTCACATATGCTGTTCATTAATTTGTAGCTGCTGGGTGATTTATCAACCTATTACACATGGGTCTGCGCCCTACACACACTCTCACACACTCCCACACACACTTGTTTGCGTGCAGTTTGCTCCTGGTATCTTGATGAAGCTGCAGGTGGCACCGTGCTGGTGGCTGCTGCTGAAGGGCTGAGAGACAGAAAGAGACAAAAAAGACTGTGAGACTGTCAGTCTGAAGACGGATGTACACATGCAGCCTGGACGGGCCTGCACGAAGGCACAGCCTCAGGAAACGCTGAGTATAGCCTCATTGCCAGGAGTATATCTAAATACATATGCAACACGCTTCAAAGCTGCTCTGCTGACTGTAATTCTGCTCAGCATGAACGTGAAGCTGTGTTTGAGGAGCGTTCATTAACATTCCGTGAATGAGTTTCAATAAACGCATGAATAAGAGTTTCAGGAAGCAATCCTCAGAAGTCAAAGACTCTCAAACCTCAGGCTACATGTGGAATGCAGAACAGAAATCGATGTGTTATAAACAGAGAGCAGAAGTATGGAAGCTTTCTGATCTCCTGAAAAAAGAAAACTAATAAGATCCGGGGAAAGTGTTCTCTCTCTCCTGAAGCTGAAGCAGCGAGCAAAGGAGGAAAAAAGTCTTTTTTCTGCAGACAGAGACATCATTTGTTGAAATTGGATGATGCAGCTCAATAACAGGGATGTAGTCTTTATATCACAAAGCCTTCATAATATTTCTAAATATATTTCATCAGCGGTGACATGTGTGGTATTATACTGAGCTAACTACAGAGCTAAATCTCATGCTGTTGTTTGTGAGCAGCTCTGATAAGAGGGAAGGAGCACTTCTGCTGCTGTGATGGCTCTGCAGCACCGGATAAATGGGTTTCTTTTTGTCTTTCTGCTGTTACAAATTTCCAAACTGAACAATCAAAGTGTCCGTGGCCTAGACGAGTTTCACACGTTCCTCACATTTCACAAAGTGACAAACTGCTCATCTTTGACAGTGGACAGCACAGCTGACGTGTTGGTTGGACGGGCTGTAAGTGTTTCTGCCAAATGTTTGCAACAACTCTGTTAAAGATGAGACAGCAGAGAGCCCATCATATGATGGAGATGGCAGAGAGGCTCTTATTGATTCTCCTCTGAAAGGTCCAAAGATCCCTCCTTCTCTTTGTTTCCCTGATGTTTCCACAGCTCCTAGTGCTCTTTCTCTCTTCGCCCCCTCCCTCTCTCCTCCCTGCAGCAGAAAGCACATCAGATCAGAGCAGCCATGAGGCACCAGGAGCCACTCTGTCACCCAGAGCTTCAGTGTAGGAGCCATTTTCAGCTCAGAGAGGTGCCACTGAAAGGCTCTCTCTCTCTTTCTATCTGTTTGTGAGCTGTGTTTCATCAACACAGACAGTCATGAGGATCAAACTTACATAAGATTCCCCAAATCAGGGCTATTCAATTAAATATCTGATATTTGCTTAACAATTTAAAATTGATAATTTTTGGTGTTGGGTTTTCTAATAACCGATGTCTGCTCTTAGGCTTTAGCATTTCTGAGCCTGCATAAACGCAACATGGGATGTTTACAGGCCCACCCTTTATGACGTATAATTATCCAGCAGTGTTGCCTGTGTCATTGATATGAAGAGAAATCACATTCACTGTGACAATGTTGAGATGTTTCGTACAGAAAATTCTACCTCTTTAACACAAGAACATGGGGGAAAAGAAACAGGAAAGTCAAATGAGCCAGTCAGTCCTCTTGTGGCTTCATTTGTTGCACTTTAAAGGAGGGCTATATTGCTTTTATTTATTCATTTATTTTTATTCATTCATTTATTTTTATTTATTTATTTATTTATTTTTTTATTTTTGGGGGGGGGGGGATTTGTTTGTTTTGCCCATTTTTGTGCCTTTCTTCTTTTCATTTGTACTATTTGTTACTTATTTGATTTAGCTTTGCCATGTTGGCAGATTTTTTTTTAAATCAAAACTTGAGTTGAAATCGCTCTTTTACTTTATGAAGTGTGTACATTTGGATATCCATGTTGAGTATGCATCCATTTGGGCGACACAATAAAATTAAGCAAAAAGTGTTAATTTCACAATAGGCCAAATATAATGTTGTTACCTTGCAGTTTTAGTGTCAAAGCCTGTATATATTGTGATCAGAAATTAGGAGTTGGACAATATTGGGATATCAGCAGAAATGTCAGTATGGAGTATCACTAACTATAAACTTTCAGAACTGCAACATATTCATACTGGAGTAAACACTTTGGTTTGGCATTCAGACTTAATGGTTAAATCAACAATTTTCCTCACTATTTTTTTTTCTGTCTCAAGGTCAATAAAGACGTGTGATTTCCCCTGTACAGAACTGCTAATGTGAACTTTTTAAACATGCCTCCTCAACAAAATGCATTGTGGGTTGGTTTCTAGGTAATTGTAAGTTTTGCATTCAATGTGTGTAATAATGCTCAAAATTTTGCAAGAATTTGTCGGTGTTTGTAAAAGATGTTTTTCTTACCGTACCTAAGTCATCATTTTTATCACCATCATCATCATCAACAAGAAGTTGACTTAAACTAAAATGAACTACAGCTATGACTGCGCAGTGTTTTTATTTTTCTCTTTCTTTATAATGCACAAAATAAAACACAGCTCTACATACTCCATGCTCATGTCCAACTTGGAAAATCACCTACTCCTTCACACCCTCACAGTCACGAGGATGAGTTTAGGTACTGGAATGTGGCACTGGTTTGATTTTACCTGAATCTCTGTACTCTGGACAACAGATGGGCTTAGCTTGGTGCCTACTAAAAGTACTTTGGTACCCATCCCTAGGTTGGGAGAGGTAGAATGGAGTGGGGCAAGAGGAGACGAGGCATAGATAAATGTGGGGCAGATGGATTTGAGGTGGGGTGAGGTGTAAGGATGAGGGGCAAGGGGAGGTGAATGGAGCTGAATTCAAGGAGTTTTTCAAGGATTCAAGGAGTTTTATTTGTCATTCAACACATGTAAAACATGGGTGGGATGAAATTAGGTTACCCTGGTCCCGGAGCGTGAGGTTGAATTGAGGTGGGATTACGGATTGGGATCAAGATAGAGCAAGGAAGGGTGAGATAGATCCAGGTGGAGCGAGGTAGAACAAGGTGTGTCAAAGTGGTGCCAGTGAGGGCAAGGCGACTGGGGCGAGATGGGTTGAATTGAGATGAGGTAAAAAACAGTAACCATTAGCCAGTGTCAGATTGAGAGAAAGTCTAGCATCACCTCAGGGTGATATCAGGTTTTCTATGGCAGATATTGAAGCTGATAATCAGAGAACAGGTCAGCTGACGGCTCATATTTAATGCAAGTTTCTTGTTTTTATGCAGTTGATCCAAAAACATAAATTTGATAAAATCATTTTATCCATAAATATTCAAATCTCAAAGACTTTTACAGCTTTATAAACTAAAGGCAGTTTTGTGCCATGTTTTCTCTACTCATGTCATATCACATCTGCAATAGAGATAACTTGTCCAACAACTACAGTAAGAGACAAGAGGAGACCACATCCCACCACATAACACGTCCCCTTCAAAATAAAAACATGCCAGTTTTTTCTGACATTTGTTTTACTCGCAACTCACGAGTTAGGCAATCACTGATTTGGATGATCTCACCTCTCTCACTCGAGTCATAATATCTGATAACTGCAGCCCGAGGTGCAGCCAGTGTGACAGTGCACTTTAACGTGGTGACCACCTGAGGAGACGACTTCATGTGGAGTCAAACACTGTGAGAAAGAGGTTTTGTTATTTGGTGCCTGACTGAAATGTGTTATTGATGAATACTGTCAGAATCATCAGGTGCTTTGGGTGAGATGAAACTGCAGGAGGGGGACAGGACCAGGCTGCTGTGTCATCACTGGAAATAAAGGTGGAAAAGCTAAAGACGTAAGAACCAGCAGAGGGTCTGATAATAAAGCTCAGATCATATGTTTAACAGCTTCCATTCCCTCAGGTTCAACCTCATCCTGCAGTAAAGACTTGGTTTATGTTTTATTCTAACTATTTCAACCCTTGATTCTTCTCCTTCACAGCCCCGTTGTAAACATAATCCATATTGTGCTGGTTTTATTCTCTTGGTTCCCGTGGAGCTGTGTGTTAAAGCGTCTCAGCGTGGCAGGCGGTGGGAATGAGAGAAAAGGCAGGCTGTGATCATGACTGCTTTAGTAACTTAGTAAAAATGCTTTCCTTCATCGCTGCTCAGCGGGATATTAATACACACTCCAGCAGACCCCCCTCTGTGCCACCTTAAAACCGCGCCAATCCATTTCACACGACCACGCACAAACCCCAGAAATCCATGAGCAGAGAGACCTCGCTGCCTCCCCTGCTTTCAGTCCCGTTCTGCAGAGCGCTTGTAGGAGTTTAATCTACCTTAATTAATTTTATGCAAGTATTTCTACCTAATGAGCTATAACATGCAGAACCACTGCCTCTGTTCCCTCTTAAGGAATCAATATGTCCACTAAAGATTTCCCATTAGCCCCGCTTTTCATGTTTTCACTGGATGTCGGGGCTGAACTGTTGGAGAAGCTCGTCTGATGCCCAAACTCAGAGAGCACCTCTGCTTCCTGGTGCAGGTGCCCTGACTCTCACTCATGGACCTGAGCTTTTAACAGAGACAGGAAGAGACAAACTCTCTGACTTATCACCTCCACTCTGTCTCTGAATAAAGGAGCGAGAGCTCTGCAGGTAATTATTTTCCTCATACACTGGTAATCAGAGGGTCAGCCTGAGTCCTTCCCCTTTGTTCCACAATCAATAGCCTCAGAGAGAGAAAGGGAGGGAGAGTTAAGGTAAGGGAAGACTTGGTGGGTCTTTATATTCAGCATTAATCATTGAACAGCCTGAGTGTGGGCAGGTGGGAGCATGGAAAACAAAGAAAGACAAACACTTAAGCGGTGCAGTACAACAGGGAAATATGTGGAGGCATTAAGTGAGCCTGCAGGGAAACACGGCTGAGTCCTGCAGAGGGATGGGCCTCAGGAAGAAGACACATTAAAGAGAGAAAATAATCACTCGGACTTCATTCAGCTGAGTGTCGGGACAGAAACAGCAGCGACTTATTGTCACCATCCAGTGAGATAACTGAGAGGGTTTATTTGACAGGAGAGCAGAGCCAGATCCAGTAAAAGGAGGGAGGAGAGTCCATCAGGACTCCTCATTGAACCTACCAGGCTGAGCCTTCTTTATTCATTAACAGTAACTGTCTGTTACCTTCAGACCAAGAGACCTGACAGGAGTCGGAGACACGACAGCGTTTCACAGCATAACACCCTGAAACGCAGGAAAACGCAATGAAAAAATCTGTGTTTACACAGAAATGCTGAGGGACTGAAATCTCTGTAGTACATGTCAGGTCTGAAGATGGCGATAAAACTGCAGGAGCCTTATACATGACAACAGTATAGAGACCAAAGAAGAGGTGAGCAGATCATCTGGAGTTAATATTAAAAAAGTTCTTCTCTAATTGCAGAAATAGTGCAATAAATGCACGTTTTGGTAGAGGGCAGTCAGTAAATTCAGCAGCAGAAGACTAAAACTGTTGGTCACTGTTGTTGTTGGTTTTTGGTTGGGGCATGGCACAGTGGAGGCTTACTGCCCCTGCGCAGAGCTGCACATGACATCAGTGTTTTCCTGGTTTAGTGTTTACACATAGACAGTGAGAATAACATTTTCAACAGTTTCCACTCTGGAATGTGTTTTCAAAAGTTTGTGTTTTTGGTTGGCGAAAACACTGTTCCCGTGTAAATGGGAGGGCGAAAAGCAACCAAACTGTTACCTTTCACCCAAAAACCATTCTCCCGTAAATGGGGCCTGACTCACCATTTGTGTGCTCATGTTCCACAGGATGTTTGGATCAGAGTAGGGGTGTGGTTTTGTATCTGTTTGATAATAACAGAGACTAGTTTGTGGAGGAATCATCAGATTATTAAAGTGATTTTTCACTTGTTTTACTGGTGTGTGGTTGGAAACAGCCAAACAGGGGGTGAGACAGGAGTGACAGCTTTCCCACAGTCACTGTTCTCTTCATCAGATTCACTTGTTCATCTGCTTGTTAACACAAATATTCAATCAGCCAATCACAGGACAGTGGCTCTGCTTCATGTAGTCCTGTAGACATGATGGAGATGAGCTGCTCAAGGTGAAGCTGAGAGTCAGGATGAAGAAAGAAGGTGTAGATTTGAAGAACTCTGAATGGGGCATGGCTGTTGGTCTGAGTGTTTGACAAACTCCTGATCTACTGGGATTTGAACCCACAACCATCTCAAGGGTTTTCAGAGAATAGGCCCAAAGAGAGCAAGGGTGAATTCCAATTCCTGTCTTAACCCTCAATCTTAACCCTCAATCTCAAAATGCGCACTCCCGTGAAGTGTAAGTGCTGTCCCAATTCTCAGACTGTTAAGGTTGAGGGGTAAGATTGAGGCTGTATCTCCCTCAATACTGAGATTCTCCGACACCACCCTTGGGACTAAGGGACATCCAGAATGCATTGCGTATTGTCGGTAAATAAACATGGCGTCCAAAGCGGCAGAGAAGGCGAGCTACAAATGAAGTATTTTCTTTGTTAATGGAGATATAAATATTACGAAAACCATTGTATTATCTTAGTTTAGACCCATTTTATGGATTATTTACCTCATTGTTGCATAACATTTATTTTTATTTTACGATCTTTTGTCAATAGCGTCCGGTGCAGACAAGCCATGTTCCTATCGTTTAAGTTTGTTAACGTTACAAAATGGTCATTTTTCTCCGTGGTAATGTAATTGTTTTATCAAGATAATAGCCTATATAACATGCTTGTGCCGATAATGGTATAAGATGACCGGGCTAATGTCATCTCCTGTAGCCGCAGAGTTATGTAACGATAGTTATAGCTGGTGTTTACCTTTCAATACTGTGGTATGCTGTGACAGCTGAATATGTCCGTGGTTGTGTTATTTATACAGGTATTTTTTTGATAACGCTAACCGAAGGAATAACTGACAGACAGTCCACAACAATTTCATTTGCATTTAAGGGGTGTCCCATTTCTAAGTCACAAGATAGCCCTTAACACTTGGTTTTGAGGGCAACTAAGATTGAGGGTTGAGCCTGAGGGTTAAGATTGAGGGAATTGGAATTGGGCCCAAATATCCAGAGAGCAGTTCTCAGGGTCAGCGTCTGATGAGTCTGGATCTCTGCTCCACATTAAGACAGTCGGCTCAGAGTTTGGAGTAAACAACATGAAAGCATGGATCCATCCTGCTTTGGATGGAGCTCCTCTGGGATGTGGAGGAACAGGAGATTCTCCTCAGCAGCTGTGTGATGTATCAGGTCAATATGGAGCAACATCTCTGTAGAAGGTTCCTTGTAGCTTGTTGAGTTTGAAGAGCTGTGCTGAAGGTAAAGAGGGTCCAACCTGGTGCTGGCTTTGAGCGGCTCACAATGACCATCAGATACACACCTGATTTAACTTTTGATCAGATGATGAACAGCCTGTCTCACTCTGATTTTTGTTTGCAATAAATTGCTTAGTCATGTTTTTTTGTCGTTCTGGTTTTTTATTGTCTCACTGCCATTTCTTCTTTTTATTATTTTGAAACTCCTTTATACGATCCAACAGTGACATTTGTAAATTAGCACAATTTTTCATCTGGTCCTAAGGTTTAAATCAGGAGATTGTGAGTTGAAATGCCCCTCCTCTCTCTGAACAGAAGTCCTGTCCTCTTTTTGGGGTAAATCTGTTTCCATCAGAGCGAGTTGTTAGCTGTCTGAATCTGCTGTGTTATTCTCTTTTCCTCCACATTGTGCATTTAAGGTGACCATGGGGCTTTTAAACTCAGTACAGCTCTGCCAACAAGCTCCATAAACCAAATGGTACGTATTAAGGCCATAAGCAATTTTCATTGCAGATTTTCCGGACAATTACTCCCTGATTTGAGTTGTGTTTCCTTAAAGCAGTGTGAAATGGCAATGAAAAGGTAAGCTTTTTAAATTATGGCTGTCTGCTCTGTGAATATGTTCGATTTTCCACGATGGAGGACAAAGAGGCGCTGCAGACATTACTATTGATGAGACTGATCATCTATCAGAGTCAATATATGATAAAACCTCTTAAGTCTTTATCAGACACTAAACGTTTCAGCTCCGGTTGTTCTCTCAGATAAAAGCTGGTTCTGTGTCTGTTGGAGCCCCGTGAAGCCTGCAGGCTGACAGCGCCTGAGGAGACGCGCTCTGGGGAAGTACAGCCCTTTTCATCTGCTCTTAAAGAAGTGTTTGTATCTGCAGGGTGGTGCTTAGTTCATGTTTAACCTTTGGCTCATGATTGTCTCTGAATGAATGTATTTGTTATTAATCTCATTGTTTGAACCGGAGCATTCTGGTGTCTGTCCTCACAAACTTCAGGGCGGTTTGAGCTCTCACAGCCCTGCTCAGCTCCAGGCTGTGCTTGTGTTTGCTTATTTTCAAATGTGATTGATTAATTAATATCTGCATTTCTCTCTGACAGTGCAAATTGTCTGCATCCATGCGTGTCTTGTGTTGCAAGTAGATAAGCCGAGTGAGAGGAGGGAGAGAGACAGAGCGTGTCCAATTTAGCCCACGAGGTAACAGCTCCGAAAAAAAGAAAAAGATAGTTTGAGGTTTGGTTTTTGGGTCTTAGTTTGGGGCTCTGGGAGAAGATTGCTTTACAAAGTGTTGAAAGAAGGGAATGTTCTCTTTATTTAAAGATGCTGCAGGTGGATCCTGCTGCTAAAATTATGGATTACAGGATGTGAAGGGCTCCTGAGGGAAAATAGATCTGGTCAAACTATTTAAATAATACCTCTAGACGTCTGCAGAACGACCGGACACACATTCAGATGTCTGCTTGAGTAAACGAGCCACACATGGATAAGGAGCCACTTCAGCTCTGCTTTCACAGCGAACAGAGATAGAGAGCCATTGTTTCCCTCCCAGCTGAAATAGGAATCTGTCTTGGTCTGCATTCTCCTGCTAAGCCTCCAAACAGACAGAGATAAGGAGGGACTCTATTGCAGTAATGTCAGTCTTCAGCCAAATGGATAAACTTGGATGGCAGGCTTTTCCCCAGTGATAAGGATGTTACTGCCACAGATCTGCGGGAGACAAGAGGCAGCTATCTAAAAGCTGGAGAGAATGCGGCTCACAGCTTCACAGCATGGAGCACGGACAGGCAAGGCTCCAGCATTCAAACTCTGAATGATATCGCTGCACCGACAAGCTCCAGGTATCTCTATCCTGGCTGTGCGAGGGGCTGATAGAAGCTGAGTGTAAACGCCGCCTCTTTATGGAGATGCTGACGGCTAATGTGACTGAAGAGACTCAGGCCCGGCTTTATTTCAGGACCCTGAGCTGCCGTTTGTGCCACAATGAACACGTGATGAATACGTGATGAATGCCTGGAGGGGGAAAGTTTGAACGTTACACAGCCATGAGTTTCTGTTCCCCCCTCCCCGGTGCTCAGACAGAGCAAGGTGTGGCTCTGCTGACAAACCCGCCACAAATCATTGTTTTGTTTCATCTCATCAGTGCTTTGGAGCGTGAGGCCCCAGCAGGGGAAGTGCGATTATTCAGCTAAATTCTGCGAGGGAAATTAGAGCTCTGTGGCAGCAGGTGCTTCTGCAATCAGCCCTCGCTCATCTTCAGGCAGGAAAGCAGGAGCAGGATGCATATGCCACAACACACACCTGAACAAAAACTACATATGCACACATCACAGAGCCACACCTGCTCCTCTTTCTGCCGTCTTTCACAAACATAAATCCTACACTGCAGCCCGCCATCCCCGGGAGAAACACAGGCAGCACAATCACCAAGTGACACAGATCCGCACATGATCTCCTTTCAATGCAGCGAGCGAGAGAGAGTGAGCGGCAGGAGCTGCTCCACCAGAGGTAATTCTGTTTCTGTTTGTTCAACAGAGAAAAGGGAGGGGAAGATAGCAGCGAGGCGGGGGGTGTAAATCTAACATAGGGGCCCCGTGGCAGAGCCCCCAGGATAAAATCCAATTCTGGCAAGACACACATTAAGCCCCGTCAATCACAACTGTGTCCTTGGAATGCGGCAGAATGGTGATGAGAGCGGCGGGGGAGTCTCTTCCACGAGAGCCGGGATGAAGCCACTTAAGACTCACATCTGTGCAGGCGCACACAAAAAGCTCAAACAGCCTGAGGGGCCCCGTATTTACACCACACACACACACACATACACACAGAAGCACAAATGCAGCAGTAGGACATGATCCACAAGCCTCCATCTCAACTCTCGTATTTTTATCACTGCATTTCTGTGTCTACTTTTAGAAGGAGAAGAAAAGAAAGGAAGATGAGAGTAGGTGCAGCTTCCTCTATCAGAGACAGATTAACTGTAAGAAAGTCAGAACTGTCAATGATAAAATAAATGTAATGATAGTACAACATTTGATCAAACTCTCACTGATGATTTTACCTCATTAAATCAGGTTATCAAGTTATTATTTCAAAGTTTCTGTGTTGTTACTCACCATCTGACACTGACAGTAGATCTGCCTCTGTTATGATAATGAGATTATAATGAGCTGAATAGCACACTGTATATTCAGCTGCAGCACACACTACAGCTGAATATACACTAAATATATTTATTCTGCAAGCAGCAGATGTGGGCTTTGGTATAAAAACAGATCTATAAGACGATTCTATCACAGGAGGTTTATTTCTATGGCTGCTGATTCCCCTGGGGACAAAACAGGTTCTGAAGGCTAGGACACCGCATTTCCCATGAGCACCATCACCCACTGCTAGAAAGATTTGTCTCATTTGGCTTCTGGATAAACCAAGTAGCAACCCAAAGGTTTAAAATATGAAGCCTGTGCTGGAGTGTTATAGCCTGCAGTTCCTAGAGTGTCCACTAGAGGCGGTGTGCAGAAACAAAGTACACACCCATCTATAGAGCTGATCTTTACAGGTGAAATAAATACATTTACAGCCTGGTTCAAAATAAGATATCAGACCATCAAGATAAGCTGTTATAGGTAGTGCTGTCGAGTGATTAGAATTTTTATATCAGGTTAATCACAGGGTTATTGTGTGATTAATCACAATGAATCGTGATCGATGAAGTTCCATTCATTTTTAATCTATAATGAGTCTGTTTCATTGTTCATGAGCATCAGACTCACCTAGGTAACACATTCGCCAAAGTGCGAGTAAAATCCCTGGTTAAGCTGTGCTTTGTGTTCAATGTGGTATTTTATCTTGAAAGACCGCAGGTTCAGAAAACTCCAGCAGAGTGGGCATAAAACTTTTTGTTGGTCCAGCTTGCTGATGCCTTTGTTGTTCTTAAATTGACCATTGAGAAAGCTAATGTGCTGTTTAGGATCTTCCATATGGAGTAGTTTGGTTCTGTTTCCTCTCTGGATCCACTGCTCATTTGTTCATGAGCTGCAGTTCTTCTGCTTGGACAAACTACCCAAAATGCATTTTCAGAGACATTTCAGGGATTTTGAGTCATTTGGTGCTGCAGATGAGTTATGTGTTAAAATATTTATCAGATTAATCATAATTATTGGACAAATCTGAGTTAATGCGTTAATACTGGCAGCCCTAGTTATTAGTTCTAAAAGTGAAAGTTATCCACAGAAGCTTTTCCTGCCTGTTGTCTGACTTTTCTCTGTCAAACTGTTCCAGCAGAGCTCTGAGCAGGCACTTCAGGGTGAATCCAGCTCAGCTCTTTCTGCTGTGGATCACAAACATGCTGCTGATCGTCTCACTTTACTGTGCTGGTTTAACATTCAGGTAAAATGTTACAATTTCCATTAGCACACGCTTTTGTCCAAAGTGGCAAATAACACAGGCAAGAATTAGCTAAGAGGGAAAAAACCTTAGAAAGTGCAACAAAGTGCTTTCAGAGGAAGTGCTTACTTTTTCTTTCTTTCTTTCTTTTCAATTTTAAATAATGCAGCCAAAACTAACCACAACTAATGATTAAATCAGATCTCCATCTTAGACCTTCTGGTTCATTCTTACCTTGAGGCTCTGATGAAGTGCCTAAATGTTCTCTGAAGAATAGAGTCTTCAAACATCTCTTAAAGGTAGGAAAGGACTCTGGAGATTGTATGGAGTTAGTTTATTCATTCCACTAAACTTCTCACATTGACTTTTTTTAAAACTGTGAGCCTAGGAGCAGTCACTTCCTGTTCCACCGTGCTGCAGCGAGGACCAATCACACTCCTGCTAGTCTGTGACATCCTCTTAGAACAGTTTTTCTCATGCAAAAAACATAAACAGTTACTCTATACATCTGTCCAGCTTTTCCTATAATAGTGTATATGAGTACATCATTCATTTACCAACAACAACACCACCACCACCAACAACAACAACGATAATAATTCTATTAATAGATCACCTTTAAAAACTTAAGCTTACAAAGTGCTTTTACAGCGGAGTCCAACAACAAAAATAATCAAACAAACGGTGAATATAGACTCAGACAAGGAAATACACTTTGAATTGAACAATATAAGAACCCAATAGAAGGAGAGGAGGAACCAGGCAGTACATGAATCCTACAGCATAGACTGAGACCATGAGGACCAGAGGTAAGAAGAAGATGAAGAAAGAAATCGTAACAGTAAAAAAATATATATATATATTTTTTTTTTTAATCATGAATACAAAAACAGTGGATAAATAAATCAAGTAAGATAGGAGATAATAACAGCAAAAGCCAAAAATTAAGATAAAAAACGATGAAAAGACAAAAAATGTTCAGCTCAATAAAACAATGAAAGTAAATTGATAGAAACAATATAAAATAGAGATGAAAGTGAATAAAAATGGATTCAATTATTGTTCACTTTTCACTTCTGTTCTTAATATTCTTAATATTGTTAATATTATCTTATTTATGCTATTTGCTTTTTGACTGTTGGCACTAAAAGACCAGGACTAATTCCTCATGATGTAAAAAGAACTTGGTGATGAAACTGATTCTGATCATTTACAACAGATAGTCACGAGAAATGAGTCACATGTTTGCTTTGGTTAGTTTTATTTTAAAGGGTTAGTCTGCTTCTTTTTAACTGTTAATCTTCATGAATATCTAAATCCTTCTATTGTATCAAACACTCCTCTTCCCTGTTTAAACCTGACGCCCTCATTAGCAGCATCACTGATTAGATCACCTGGAGTGTGTGTTCTTACCACACTGACTGAAGTCAGGCGCAGATTACAGAGCACCCTTTCTTATCCTGATATTCGCAATAAAAGCATGAATGTCTGAATTTATTTATCTTACTCATGTAGTGCTGTGTCATTCAGTGTGTGTTCATCTCACCTGTCGGATGGAGACTTGAAGCAGCGTTCAGGTGAAGAAACTCACAAAAACTGGACAACAGTGGGCTCGTGTCCAACACAGGAGGAACATTAAGACACAAACGTTAAGATTAAAGCAGGACAAACAGCCATCAGACATGAAACCTGTTAGTTATTTTACCATTTTGTAATACTGACATACTGATTATTTATTTGACTTTTCTAATTTAGGATGTTTGTACGATATTTAATAGTTGCTATATGGTCTTATTGTATACCTATAATTTATTTAGGCTTTTCTAATTTCATATGATTCTATTAGTGTATATTTTACTTGATATTTTACATAGTGTTGAATTTTAATTGCTCTTTCTATTTGTAATATTCCATATTTTTACCATTTCAATGCTGGATGTTCAGACTGAGCTCCACCCCTGATAGGCCTGAGCAACCACAGAGTTGACCAATCAGAGTGGAGGGGGCTTGTGGAGCTGGAAGCCTTCAAGAGACAGAAGTTAAAACAAAATGTTTTAGACAGGAGCTGAAATAAGGGTTCACTAAAACACCAGAGGGAGAGAGAAAAAATTGATTTTTATGAGCTGTAAATTGTGTAAAGATGCTACAAGTGCACCAGAGGGACAAAAGGAAAACTGTAAAAACATAACACCTCCTATTTAAGCAAATGTAAACAGGCTGATGTGAAAAATGAGCGGCAAACACAGAACACAGAGCAGACCTCAGCAGACATGAAGCTCTCAGTGAAGGTTGAGCTGTGAGTAAACCTGCTCCCTGTTTGGCTCCAGTTCTTCAGCACAGCAGAGGAGGCCACACTCAGCCTATTTACTTTAACTCTGGACTTTTACTAATTATCTAAACTACACAAGTAATTATCTCCACTTCAAAGGGCCTCGCTCTGAGCCCTGCTGGTCCTCCCCCCCGAGCAAGCAAACAACCAGCCACCCAGCCTCTGAAACACACACATACACACACACACACACACACACACCCTGTCTTGCTCTCTCTCTATGTTTCCGGAGCCAGCTGAATCATGACATTAAGCGTTAATTAGACAGAGGTCTGGCTGCAGTTGATGGAGGATCATGTGACGATGACGTCCTGGTTTCTACAGTATCTGTCAGATCTGAGGTGTTCAGTTGTGCGGTGGGTTTACGGCTGGTTTCAGGTCTTGGTTCAGGGCTGGGTCCAGGTCTTGGTTCTGTCGATTACAGACAGCTCCAGGGAGCGTTGATGAGCTCTCTCTCCTCTGTCTGTCTCGCTGCGTGCAGAGCTTCTCTTTCATCTCATCCATTAGCAGCTCTTTCTGATGGCTCTGATCAATGAGCCGCTGGCCTGGCGCTGCCCGATCGCCCTGACTCAACGGCCCGCCTGTGAATACAGAGCATGTATTTGTGTGCATATGCTTTCATTCTCTTCATCTGCTTCATTCACGGCTGCCTCTGGGCTCCTGTTCCTGCAAACGCACAATAATCAGGTCATCTGGCATCAGGCGAGAATCCCTCATTAACAATCCAACAGTAATCTGAGCAGAAACATGTGACTGTGGCAGAAAATTTACATCAGCTGCATTTAAATTCCTTTGAAGTTGTTTGTTTTGCTCACCTTGGAAACACACTATTTCTGTTTCTCCTCTGCGCTGAGGAGCAAACACACCCCATAAATATGGATCTACCTAGGGCCTGAGCTATTCTGGCCCTTGTTTTGAAGCAGTCGCTGGAGATTGGGCCTACCAGGGACCCACACAGAGAGGGAGGGATGCTGGTTAATGTGAGTGTGTGTATGTTTGTTTGGTGTGTGTGTGTGTAGACAGTTTGGGGATGTTTAATGCAGAAAGATCAGGGTTCAGAGTGCGCCTCTTTTACGAGTCACCCCACAAATAAGAGCCTCTCTGCTGCATTTTAACAGTCTCCCTGCATGTTCACCATTCAGGGCTTAAAACATTTAACATCTCCCCCCTGCTGACTTACAGGTCAATACAAACTCAGAGTTTCTTTCAAGACAAAACTTTATTTTCTTTGAAGTACAGATCCCAAAGTCTCCAAAAATACCCGTCGTCAGGCTGACTTTGGAGAGAAGTTACAGAAATGAATGCACAGGGCGTGTAGATAATAGCAGCCACAAAGCATCGACTGCTGGGGTTTGAATAAATTAGATATAAACAACATGCTGCTCAAAAAGGGAGGAACAAACTGCTCATCAGAATAAATCAGAGAGATGGTTAAAGGAAGTCTCATGTGAGGTTTTCATCATAAATTAATCCTCATCTCCTACAAGAGAGAGTATATTTCCTTTAATGTGTAAAAGAAATGTACAAAGTTATCATCAAATCTTCAATTTCATCATGGTAACTCAAATTGCAATAACTCAAAGCAGAGTAGCTCCTTCCACATTTAAAAAGCCAACTGGAGATTTCTTTCATCTATTTTTCCATCTCAGCCGAAGCTTTCTTTAGGAATCCAACACCGGCTCAGGTGCACAATAAAAGCAGCCTCATGAATTAAATTAACCAGCTGAGAGGAGCCCAAAAAGTGTCAGGAACATCCAATAAAAGGGATTTCTCTCCTCCTCCCAACCACCTCAAGTCATCAAGAATTACTCCCCAGCTCTGACACCAGGGTGCAGTTTTTACTGTCAGACCTGACACACATGGAGCCCGGAGAACACGCACACACACACACACACACACACACACGCAGGCACACACAAGGTGCTGGCTCAGGTTCATAATGATCAGGACGGAGTGTGAATATGGAGCACACACATTTACAGAGAGAGGATCCAGCAGTTTCAGAAATTCATGCAGAGGAGGATCTGTGGACGAGACATCTCAGCCCACACACACCTTTGTGAAGGGCACTGGGTTAACAATCTATGGCCACACACACACACACACACACACACACACACACCCTCAGAGCCTCCACCTGGGTGCCACTGCAGACCGTGGCACCCTGCTCCACCTCCCTAATGAGCCGCCTCAACTCTGTCAAAGTCATCTGATGACACTGATGTGAGGAGATTGATATTCACGCCTGACTCGCCGTCCTCTCCACTTGACTGCCGTGTTTACCTCCCCACACAATTAGTGTGTGAGAAGACAGACAGACAAAAGGAGGGAGAGGAGAGTGGAGTCAGACTCTGCTCGCTGTTTTGGAGCGACTACATTAGCTCACGTTGTTTATAAAGATGGGAGATGTCTTTGAGCGCAGCTTGAAGGTGGCTTTCTCTCTAACAGAGCCATTACAGGCTCATTTAGTCCTCATGATGCTGCTCTACCTCTCTGAGTGGCCACAAACTCAGGTCACTCAGGCGCTTTGGCACAAATAAGATGCATATTTCAACTTTCAACAGATGTGGTGCAGATTTGCATCCTGGACGTGCTTCATCTCATGATGCTCTAAATGAAAGAATGAATGAATAAATGAATGGATGAATGAATGAATGGATGGATGGATGAAGTAGACCTCAGCTCCATCTCTCTTCTGAGAGTTTGCACACATAAATGAAACACTTAGATGGGCTGACTAAATATCCTCTTTTACCCGGACATGTTCTTCTTTTTTGGTGGTAAAGATACGATTTTTATAAAAGTCCCCAAACATGTTTTGTGTTTTTTCTCAGCTTGTTCTACAGACCATTGATATTTCTGATAAAGCAAAGCTGCACTGAGCTAATGGCATTGTTCTGATGCCCCAACCTGTCAAGAAAATGCCAAAGTGGAAATGCACTTTTACAGATCCAGTGCAGCTATAGGATAGTTCCCCTCTGTTCCTCCTGGTCCTGAATGGTGGGAGGCACCGAGAACTGTCTGCAAAGCTGGCACCATCATGTCAGCTGGAAATTTCAACACCTCAAAATCTACTCCAAACTTCAACCAAAAACTTGAGGCATTTTATATATTTTTGAATAAGAGAAAGTGGTGAGGCACGGAAGCCCATTCCTGCCAGTTCGTCAAAAAGCATAAGAAGAAAACTTAAAGTCAAACTTTTAAGATAAAGGTCAAAGTTATGAAACAATAAAGTCACAATTATGAAATGAAAAGTCAAAAAATTGAGATACTAGGTCAAAATTAAGGGCTAGAAAGTCAAAATTAAGGGATGAAAAGTTACCAGATGAAAGTCAAAACTGTGAATTAATACAGTCAAAATTTTGAAAAGATAAAATTTAGGAACAAAGTCAAACTGATTAGATGGAAAATCAAAATTCTGGGACTGAATCAAAATTGTAAGTTAATGAAGTTGAAGTTTTGAAAAAAAAAAAAATCAAAGTTATGAGAGCAGAATCATAATTTTTGGATAAGGGTCAAAATTTTGACCTTTCTCTTATTAATTTAACTTTTCATCTCAAAATTTAGCAACGACAAGGGAAGAAAAAACTCATCAAAGCCAGTTTTTCATCTTTATATTTTTATCTGGCAGAAATGGGCTCCTACAAATTATTCGTGTTTACATTGTAGAAAATGTTCCCTTCAAACAGTAAAGGAGTGTTTGAAATAAATGTTTGGTTTTTGAAGCTACTGTGTCGTCTTTGTGGATCTTTGGGTATTTTAGCAGTTTCTCAAGGAGACTGGGTGAGGCGTCCACTTTTTGGAGTTTTAGGGTATAGTCACCCTGTGCTGTGTGTGTGTGTGTGTTTGGGGTGGGGGGGGGGGGGGTTGATTGGCATGAGCAGACTCACATGAGTAGACTCACTCACCTGAGCAGCAGCAGAGAGCTGAGCAGAGCCCTGGTGTCCACAGAGTGATTTCACATTAATTGATGCTGCCCACTCTCGCTCTCTCTCTCTCTCTCTCTCTCTCTCTCTCTCTCTCTCTAATCGGTGCTCTCTCCATCCATCTGAGCTCAGTGATGAAAAGGCCTCAGAGGCTGCATACTGATGCTCTGAGAGGAGCTGCTGACAGGTGGAGGCTCAGGTGAGGAGAGGCCCTGAACCACCGCGGGCTGAGCAGGCACAAGGGGGCTGTTTGAGTAGAGACACAGCGCCCCTCTGTGGACAGAGGGGGGACTGAGTCTGCTCCTGTTGGTCCTGTTGGTGCCTGTGGAGCTGATTTTAAAGCCTGAGTCGGTCTTTTCCCAGACAGCTCATAAAAATATTTGTTCATATTTGCATTTATTCACCTTGTTATAACAAATTCTTTCTACAGGAGCTTTCTCACACAGCAGGTGTGGGATTGTAACTTACCTCCGACTCTTCATGTTCCAATTATGGTCAGTGAAATTATTCATTGTGTTTTCAGTTTGACTAAAGAACAGAAATGGAATTGAAACCCCAGAAGACTTGTGTGATCTTCTTCTCCATCTCTTCTGGAGGTTTCCTGCATGAAGCTCTGACTGATGCTGAGTCATGGTGGCCTTACTGTCCATCAGATCAAACTTAAGTAATACACAATAACACACTACTCACTGTTTGTCAGATTTCTGTCAGCACTTCAGTACAGAGGTGTTCAGGTGTTGTTGTTGTTGTAGTCATTTTTGTTGTTTTCTGTATAAATCTTTATTCAAATGAAAAGATCAGACATTTAACTTTTTGTTGTTGTTGTTTTCAGTAGTAGCAGCATTACCAAAAAACATTACCAAAAACATTACCTTTTATATTTTTTTTCACAATCTTATTCTTTATATAAAAGAACTTTAATTATAAAAATAAAGCCCCAGGGATCCCAAAGTTTTAGGGGAGAGTGGGGTGAGTTGTGCCAGTTTTGGCTTAAGTGTCTTTAAGCCCAGGGGTGATTGCAATACCTCCAGCTAAATGATGTACTCATGGTTTAGGTTGTGGTGCGTCATTGGGAACAGACACCATAAGCTGTGCCTTTGGAGAGAATACACTGGGCTAAATTGTGCAATTGATTGCTGAAACAGATATTTATTTTTTATTTCACAAACAGCAAGGCTGTATAAAAGTGGAACAGATTGACTAGAAAATTACCTATTCAATGTTAAGTTAAAGATTTTACAGTATCACAGCCCACATTTCTTTAAAAAGCCCATAACACCATGCGAGCACATTCCATCTTCTTCAACACGACGTGTAAAAAGAATAAAATGAAATTCAAAATGGTGAGCGTCTAACCAACTGCAGTCTTATCCATAGATCTGGTCTACCATACAACATTTCCCAGCTGCCACTACTGCAGGGATATGAACTTATGCTTCCCTCAGGCTGAACCACCAAGTTTTTGTGCTTAAGTACATCACATCTAGGCGGTGGTGTGCACACACTTTTTGAAGGACAAAAGCAAAGAATAACAACAAAAGGCCCACACAGTGCACTAGTTTGCCTCACAAGAAGCAAGATTGGTTTATTCCTTTGACAGTCAGGCCACAAGGAGGTTGAAACCCCCACCCCCATACACACCACTGCCTCTAACGATGACTCCACTGTCATTTTCCTTAGGATTTTCCCAAAACCCAAAATATGAACTGTTACAGGAATAACCCCGCCCAATCACCATCTCTTGGCCTCCATATGTGTGTGTCAGTGTCAGTGTCTGCCTCATACTGGGTGGGAGAAGCTATCCTGAGTCGCCACGATAGCAGCCGCAGCGTAGAGGGAATGATGCAATATTTGCTGGATGCCTAATTTATCTACAGGAAGTCAGGTGCATGGCTCTAAAGTCTCTCCCTTGTAGAAATGCTGTGCTGCCGGATGTTGTGTTTACAAACAGTAATGAAAAAAATCTCCTACCTTTAAATGTGAGGATGGGCTTTCCATTCACAGACCTTTTACAACTTTACCAGCACCTGTCATAACTCCACCCCAAGCCCACCATTTTGAAAAGCATTTCATCATCAACTGCATAGTGAAGTTTACTGAAGTTCTAAAACATACCTGAACTGTTTTCAAACTTGACAGTATTTTTTCAAACACAGCATTCTAAAAGCCTTGACCATAGAAATTTTTAGACTGAGCTGAAATTTGCTCTTCTCTCTAACCACTTCCTTCTTTACAAGATGAGTGAATGATTGATCACGTCCTCTGGGTTGGTTTACATAATGGGAATGGCAGCACTTCCCCCTGGCACAAATCACCCCACTCCCCCCTACGGTTTACATGAAACAGAAAATTAAAGTGTTGCCTGTGACTTTAAGGCTTTAATTCAGAGGCAGTGACATCAGTGAGATGTAACTGACACTGATTAATTAAAACACATCAGGCCCTGCAGCACTAAAACACCCAGAAAAAAATATATGAAACATGAATGTGTTTGAAAATGAATATATTTCTGCAGGTAGAAGGTTCCAACAGTATGGTTTCATTTGGCCTTCAGTAATGAGTATGCATTGAAACACATAGTTAATATCATTTTATTATAAAATAATAACAATTAAGTCTTGAAGTTTCCACCTAACAGAGAAATGTACAGAGAAGTGTTCTTAATTGTGAGATAAGGATAAGCTCTACACTTAAACTTTCCCTATACGTGCTATCGTATTCAGATTTAAAAAGTGAACAATAAATCACCCTATTGGAAATTATTTTTATTATGATTATTTTTATTCTGAATGAACCATCAACTGTTAGTCTTAAATGTCCCCGTTGACAGTAGTGTAGTTTTCCTGTGGGCGTGCAGCTTTTATCAGAGGAAGTGTTAGTGTTATATGACGATCTCAGACTGTGGTACAGGAGGTTCAAAAGGTGTGAATCCACGGCTGAATCCCGCTCCGTATCTGCAGGTTTGTGCTCTGACAGCTCGTCCTCGTGTGTCTTCTTATTAGCGTTCAGATCTTAAGTTGAATGGAGGAGGAGGAGGAACTGATCCATTCTCATTAATACACGTCCTCAGGGTGTTTGCTTTTTAACTCAACTTAAAGCAGACATGATTCATTTCATCTGACAGAGACAAATTTGGAAAGTGTTGAGTTTTTATACGAGGGTGCATCAAAAATAAGCACAGGATTCAGCAGCAGTGAAAATGAGTATTCTGACATCAGAGAGGCTCCAAATACAGGAAAAAGTGGATGTAATAGTTCAGTTCTTCAGAGTAATAGAGCACAGCTGAGAGAGAGGATCTCTGTCTGCAGAGCTGAAAGTCTGAATGGACAAAGTGCAAAGAGCTGAACTCAGGCAGGTGTGAGGGTGAACATCACGTAGGTAGTTTGAGAAGCTGAACATGAACCTGTGCAGAAAAACACAGTGGCTGGTTTAAAGCGGTCAGATAGAAGCCGTTGTACATAGAGATCAATATGAGACAGCATTTATTCTGACCCGCTGTCCTCACCCAGGGAGCCGAGTTAACCTGAAGGGTTTTACAGAATAGACAGTTCAGATTTTCTTCAAAAGCTCTTTACAATAAACCACACATCTTCACCGATCTGAATTATCTGTGAGTATTTGAGTTCAAACACTGTTTCAACCATCACTGGAGATTCAGCCTGTAAGACCCACAGGAACTTCAGGTCATCAGATGTTTGTGGCTTAATTTTAGTAAAAACCTGAAATTTTAAATCTTCATATGAGCCACGCACTGCAAAAAGCCAGCCTTCAAAAACAAGAAAAAATAAAATAAAATACAACATTGGGGATATTTTACTTAAATGGAGCAAAATCATCTGCAAACAGAGCAAGAAAATTTGTCTCGTCAAGACTTTCATAAAAAAAAGTAAAAATGTCCAACCTCAATGAGCCCGGTAATACCTTGTATTCTCAATGATAACCAGCAACTTTTTCTTGATACAAATAAAAATAAGACGTGTTTTCTCAATATGTTTTAAAAAATTCTTATTTTGAGTCATTCGGTCCATTATCTCGACACAATGATACACTGGGAAAAAAACAGCTCTGAAAATAAATTAAAAAGATCAAGACAAGATATTTTTGATTGTACCAAGCAAAATAATCTGCCAGTACATCAGGTGAAAATTCTCTTGGTAAGATTTGTTAAAATAAGACATGAGATCTAAGTTTTACCAGCCTCGAGAAACCTTGATAATAGCAGGATAACTCATTTGATCCATAATTTCTTGTATTGAGAAGTTTTGTCTCACTATAAGCCTAAAATGAGCTGCAGATTTAAATGAGGAATTATTTTCTTTACCCAGACTGAGTCCATTTCTTGAGACAAGATGATTTATCTTTGACAAATAACTCAGCGGCCTCAAAACCTTATGAGGAGTAATAGAAGCTTATTTCAACTGAGAAATGACTTGAATCAAGATATTTTTAAGAGTGTTAAATTTTCAAGATGATCCATCAAGAACCATGTTTCCATATCTGACTGAAATGTTTTCTTTTAGGTGACTGTGTCTTGCATTAAGTGTGATGAGATAATTTGACTACAAACTACAACCCCAATTCAAATGAGGTGAGGATGTTGTGTGAAGTGTAAATAAAAACAATACAATCATTTCCAAATCCTCTTCAACCTATATTAAATTAATACACCATAGAGACAATATATTTATTGTTTAAACTGAAAAACTTTATTTTTGTGCAAATGTTGGCTCATTTTGAAATGGATGCCTGGAACATATTTCAAAAAGACTGAGATGGGGGTACGTTTACCACTGTGTTACATCACCTTTCCTTCCAACAACACCCAACAAACATATGAGAACTGAGGACACTAAGTGTTGAAGCTTTAGAGATGGAATTCTTTCACATTTTTGCTTGATGTATGGCTTAAGTTATTCAACAGTTTGAGGTCTCCATTGTTGTATTTTGTTCTACATAATGTTCCACACATTTTCAACAGGAGACAGTCTGGACTGCAGGCAGGCCAGTCTAGGACCCGCACTCTTTTACTACAAAGTCACTCTGCTGTAACAGGTGTAGTATGTGGCTTGGATGGCAGCATGTGTTGCTCCAAAACCTGGATGTACTTCTCAGCATTGATGTTGCCATCACAGATGTTTACGTTGCCCATGACATAGACACTAACATACCCTAATACTATCACAGATGCTGCTTTTGAACTTTGCGCTGGTAACTATCTGGATGGTCTTTTTCCTCTTTGGCTTGGAGGACACTACATCCATGATTTCCAAAAACAATTTAAAATGTGGACTCATCAGACCACAGCCCACTTTTCCACCTTCTTTTTCTTAGATGAGCTTGGGCCCAGAGAAGCCGGTGGCGCGATTCTGTCTGTTGTTGATGTCTGACTTTGTCTTTGCGTGATAGAGTTTGAACTGTCACTTGTAGATGTAGTGATGAACTGTGTTAACTGACAAAGGTTTTCTGAAGTGTCCCTGAGCCCACACGGTAAGATCCTTTACACAATGATGTCGTTTTTTGATGCAGTGCTGCCTGAAGGGTCAAAGGTCACAGGCAGTCATAGTTGGTTTTAGGTCTTGTCGCTTCAGTGCAGAGATTTCTGAATTTTCTGATTATATTATGGACTTTTGATGATGGAATTTTCCTTTCAATTGAACGTTGAGGAAAATTGATTTCAAACTGTTGGTCTATTTTTTGTTGTTCACCAAGTGTTGATCCTCGCCTCATCTTTGCTTGTGAAGGACTGAGCCTTTTGGGGATGCTCCTTTTATATCCGATCATGACACTCACCTGTTTCTGATTAACCTGTTCACCTGTAGAATGATCCAAACAGCTGTTTTTTCAGCATTCCTCAACTTCCCCAGTCTTTTGTTGCCCCTGTCCTATTCTTTATGAAACATGTTACAGGCATCCATTTCAAAATAAGTGAATATTTGCACAAAACAATAAAGTTTACCAGTTTGAACATTTAATATATTATCTTTTAGTGTATTAAATTAAATCTAGGTTGAAGATGATTTACAAATCATTGTATTGTTTTTATTTACATTTTACAGAATGTCCCAACCTCATTGGAATGGGGGTTGTAGAAGAATATACTTTCCTCTTAAAATAAGTTACCCAGTCCTGAGTTTTTGCAATGCACAATTCTTTAAAAATGGTTTTAAGGAACATTTAAGAGCGTCTATAGTCAGAGTTTTGCTGCACCAAGAGAAGAAAGCTTTATATCTGATCCAAATTTGACTTTAAACAGAAACCCAGCTTGTAAAGCTAAAAACATCACAGCTTTTTCTCATCTGCATGTCAGACTGACTCACTGTCTAAACTGAATCTTTATAAATCTGTAATCTTTTCATTTAAAACTTGATGAAATAACTTCAATTAACAACAAGAAGTAAAGTCTAACATCTGCTCTGTGCACTCACACGATCTCATATTTGTTTGATGTATTTTTTGCTCCAATTGTTTGGAACTAATGTGACGACTCAAAGCAGACAGAAGATAAATTATTACAAACAGAAACAGCAGCGAGGACAGCGGCCCTGTGCCAGCTCACACACAGAGCCGTCCTGATCAGCACTGAGCGCGTGCAGAGTGCTGTCCCGGTTCATAACCTCTTCCTGTCTGAAACTGGGATGATGCAGCTGGAAGTCTATAGGACACAATTTAGGATGGAGGTGGACGGTCATCTGTGGGGGGACGGAGCAGAGGACGGAGCCATATGGCACCTTTAAGGTTGGATTAGTGTCTGCCTCCACCAGCCAGGAGGGAGGTACACTGTTCTACACCACACACACACACACACACACACACACACACACACACACACACACACACACACACACACACACACACACACACACACACACACACACACAGACACAGATTCAGATTCAATACCCTTTTGGTTCCAGAGAAGATGCAGAAATGCATTTTTGATCAAATCTAGTGCTTTTTGTAGTGATGTTATAGTCAGATATTTTAAATCAGTCAGTCATTTCTGCAGCTGTTCCAGGATGTGTGATAGTTCAGGATCAGGGGTGAAGAGGGCTGAACAGAAACAATGTAATTGTGATAATTCTCCCTATATTGCAATTTATTGTGCAATTATTTTTATGCTTCCCACCCAATGTGGGTATGAAATCAGTTGCTGAATAGTTTTTTTAACTATTCTTTTCAAGAGAGAGAAAAGTAGTATTTTTCTGTAAAAAACATGGGCAATAGAAACTCTGTTTACACATACAGGACTCCATAGGAATCATACAGGGTTGGTGGGAACTTCTTTTTCTTACGCCTGGGTACGTTTATACTGCATAATCCCAGGAGTGCACCACTCAGTCAGTCACTTTGTTTTCAAACACAGTGGCAGAGTGTAAACAGAGTGGGGCAGTTTCAGCTCCTTCATTCACTCAGGTCAGGTTTCTTAAATAATTAATCATTTAAAGTGGATTACATTGACAATGTGTCATTAGATTATACAGAGCAATTGCAATGAAACAGCCATGGTGAAAATATATGCTAGAAAAGATGGAAAAAGAATAACATTTTATATGAAGGATTTATCTATTACTATTTACAACCAGCCTAACTGGTACAGTCAGTATCAGTATCAGATCAGTTATGTTGATACCTGCTTAAATCTTCCTCACAATCGGATCAGTAAAGAAATCAGTACTATCGAACATCACTAGTGTTTGAAAAAAAAAAGCAAAGCCTCTGAAGCAATGGAATTTGCATCTTTTATTTTTGATTTACTACAAAAACAGTCCCAGCAATATTGGTATGACCTGATTAAAAAACAACTACAGTTAAGTACAAAAGAAATATACCAAAACTACCGCAGAAAAAATAGGCATAGTATAAAATGAAATGTGTGAATTCTAATACTACAAAAGAAGTTAGAAAAGGTTACTTCAAAAGAAGGCAAGTCTCACCACAAAATGTGCCACTTAACCACAATCAGTTTGCAGTATGCAGTTCTTTTCTCTTCATAAAGTAACGCCGGGGTTTCACAATAAGTTAACGCAGGCACGTCTCCCTATCACTACAGCAAAACCAAGTAACAGTCAAATGTTCCACTGAAAAATACACTTTACTTTTTCTTCTTTAGTTTCAGGAACACACCAAACCTCACAGGAAATCAGAGTCAGAGGGAAACTTCTGGGTAGTCATTTTTTGGTTTCTAGAGAACTTTAAACGTCTGTCAGTGTGCCTGTATGAGCTCCAGACTTACATACTGCTTCATCATGTATTTTAACCATATAAATATATATATGAACAAAAATATACCAGAAACACTTTTTAATACAAAACAGATTAATGCCAAATGGAAGCTTACGATTATAAACTTCAATAACTTAAAAAGATTCAAAGGGAGTTATGTTCACTTTAGCCCTAACCTCCTTAACACTAGGCTTCTGGACCCCCCACCCCCCTTCTGGATCAGACACAACTCAGTCCTCAGAGCCAAATGAACCAGTATAAATACTACAAAACCTGCTGTACAGTACCCATTCACGTCCAAACTACAAAATAAGTTAGTGTCAGGCAGCTGTACAGATTTACAGTTTAATACAAAAAGGGCTGTGTTTTACTTTTAAAGTGAAGAAACGATACAGGACGTGAACACAGGCTTTGGCTTGAACAGAACCAGCTCTGAACAGAGTCATTCTGTCCGTTTCAGCTACGAAATGCTTCTCTGAACAACATAACACAGGAAATATGACCCCCCACCCACTGAAACAAGGGCCAGGGTCTGGAATCAGTTGGTACCTTTACCAAATTTAAATTAAGAAGTCATGATGAAATGATGGAGGAAGTGAAAGCCATGATTGTTTGGAGGAGGGAAAAGTTTTCACACAGTTACGAGCCCGGAAATGGATCGACATTCATTTGAGCAGCAGCCCTTTCCCATCGGCACGGGGAGGAGTGTGTGCAAGTGGGAATGGACGAGGAAGAGACACCACCTGTAACAGCAGGTGTCCAGTAAACATTTGAGCCTCCTGCACAGACAAGAGAGAGAGAGAGAGACAGAGAGACTGAGAGAGAGAGAGCAGGGAGGAATGTATTTGGTGGAGGAGAGGTACGAGTGTGTATGAGTGTGTTTGTGAGCAGACAGAGAGTCAGGCTCAGTCCACGTCGCTCAGGTCGCTGACTGGCTCGTCCTGCACGATGCTCAGGTGGTTCATGGCCCGGCTGAAGGCGATCTGGACCGCCTTCCTGATGCTGGACGTTCGTCCCTCCATCATTTTGATTTTGTCGATGGTCTTGTCCATTCCCAGAGGAACCATCTTGGATCGGGGGAGCCACTGCCTGCAGCAGAGAAGCAGAGTGTGTTAGAGTCTGAACTGAAGCTGAAGTGTTTTTTCTTTACTTCAAAGTAAATTATATTAATATAATAATAATAATACATTTTATTTAAAAGTGCTTTTCTTAGCACTCAAGGACACTTCACAGCAAAGGCAAAAACAGAAAAATGTTCCTCAATCTAAAATGCAACCTCTTCATTTGATGTCAGGTTTCTTGAAATAAAAATGGTTTCATTCTGGAAATGTGACCAGTAAATCTTTTGGACTCCACTGGTGGGCGGTCACTTTTTGTCTTTTAATCAGGCAGTCATGTGACGAGTTGGTTTGTTTTAGAGGAGACTGTAGGTCAATGAACACATGGAGGAAAATATAAACAGAATGAACAAATAAAAGACGATGAATTCCAGCAGGATTGTACCCGCACGCACACACACACACACACACACACACACAAACACACACATATGGACGAGGACACTCTGTATAGTGGACGGAGAGTCAGAAAAATGTACGGGAAACCAACCAATTCATGTGGAACCAACACAAGAAACTCAGGACAAAAAATACTTCTTCAAGACCTCCCAGCCTCTCTGCCTTTTGGTATTTAGCCTGTCACTGTGGGGAGATTTTGTGGAGTGAAAAGTGAGAGAGAGAGAAAGAGAGGACAGAGAAAGTTGTGCAGCTGGTCAAAGCCTGGTCTTGTGAGATAGGACGACCTCACTTTGTCAAAGGGGAATTCTTCAGTAAACCTCTAAAATCTAATTCTGTTAGTGTTTTTCTTCAGTTGAAACTATTTTCTCTCATATAACAGGCAGACAATTGCAAAAAAACTCCCAGATGTTAAAAATTCAAATATTCCAGAAAAAATGGGCCAAAGCTCTTACTCTCAGTGCATTTTTTCACAAATTTATGATCAAGATAAGCAAAATAGTCCAGGCAGGCCTTTTGAGGCTCAAGTGTTTCAGGGTTAATATCTGCAGTTTGGACCGAACTTTGTGTGATTGACTTTTACTCTTCTTGAAAAGCAAATCTACATCATTTATTTCACAATAATCAGGTGAAAGAAAGTGAATTTCCATAATGAAAATCCTCCTTACACTTAAACCTGCCTACGTATGCCATCCAGTGTCTGTTTAGTTTTATTATTACTGAATAATAAATTCATAAAATAAACATCATGATTATAAACACTCAGCATTAACAGGACTGGGGGTTACTAAAGCACATCATATTTATTTAATTACTACTATAATTTTATACCCTGTGTGTGTGTGTGTGTGTGTGTGTGTGTGTGTGTGTGTGTGTGTGTGTGTGTTTCTCTGATCATCTCTGAGCCTGTTCTGTGGATGTGAGTCACTTCTTTTCTCAGATAAACGCCTGCTCTCAGTCTGTCACAGCGGCTCCACAACAATCTTCCCTGCTAGAGCTGAGAAACATTTTCCTCCAATGGGAGTCCAGGTGAGCTCTTCAGCAGCCTGTGGAGGCCGGAGTGGATGGTTGTCACGTTGACAGAGCGAGTAGCGATCAGGTGACAGACAGGCTGACAGGTTTAGCCTCTCGGGGACCTGCAGCAGTTTAAAAAGCCTCCACTGATCACTCGGAGCACTCACCAGCTGCGCTTGTTGTCGAAGAAGAGCACCAGGAAGAGTTTCTCCTCAGCCTTGTACTGCATCTGCTCTCCGATGCGGAGCACGTCCATGGGGGGCATGGGGATGGAAACCCCGTTGTGCTGGCAGCCCATGCGCGGCATGTGGGGGNCACACACACACACACACACACACACACACACACACACACACACACACACACAGACACAGATTCAGATTCAATACCCTTTTGGTTCCAGAGAAGATGCAGAAATGCATTTTTGATCAAATCTAGTGCTTTTTGTAGTGATGTTATAGTCAGATATTTTAAATCAGTCAGTCATTTCTGCAGCTGTTCCAGGATGTGTGATAGTTCAGGATCAGGGGTGAAGAGGGCTGAACAGAAATAATGTAATTGTGATCATTTCTCCCTATATTGCAATTTACTGTGCAATTATTTTTATGCTTCCCACCCAATGTGGGTATGAAATCAGTTGCTGAATAGGTTTTTCAATAGAGAGAAAAGTAGTATTTTTCTGTTAAAAATAGGCGCAATAGAAACTCTGTTTACACACACAGGACTCCATAGGAATCATACAGGGTTGGTGGGAACTACTTTTTCTTACGCCTGGGTATGTTTATACTGCATAATCCCAGGAGTGCACCACTCAGTCAGTCACTTTGTTTTCCAACACAGTGGCAGAGTGTAAACAGAGCGGAGCAGTTTCAGCTCCTTCATTCAATCAGGTCAGGTTTCTTAAATAATTAATCATTTAAAGTGGATTACATTGACAATGTGTCATTAGATTATACAGAGCAATTGCAATGAAACAGCCATGGTGAAAATATATGCTAGAAAAGATGGAAAAAGAATAACATTTTATAGGAAGGATTTATCTATTACTATTTACAACCAGCCTAACTGGTACAGTCAGTATCAGTATCAGATCAGTTATGTCGATACCTGCTTGAATTTTCCTCGCTATCGGATCAGTAAAGAAATCAGTACTATTGAACATCACTAGTGTTTGAAAAAAAGAGCAAAGCCTCTGAAGCAATGGAATTTGCATCTTTTATTTTTGATTTACTACAAAAACAGTCCCAGCAATATTGGTATGACCTGATTAAAAAACAACTACAGTTAAGTACAAAAGAAATATACCAAAACTACCGCAGAAAAAATAGGCATAGTATAAAATGAAATGTGTGAATTCTAATACTACAAAAGAAGTTAGAAAAGGTTACTTCAAAAGAAGGCAAGTCTCACCACAAAATGTGCCACTTAACCACAATCAGTTTGCAGTATGCAGTTCTTTTCTCTTCATAAAGTAACGCTGGGGTTTCACAATAAGTTAACGCAGGCACGTCTCCCTATCACTACAGCAAAACCAAGTAACAGTCAAATGTTCCACTGAAAAATACACTTTACTTTTTCTTCTTTAGTTTCAGGAACACACCAAACCTCACAGGAAATCAGAGTCAGAGGGAAACTTCTGGGTAGTCATTTTTTGGTTTCTAGAGAACTTTAAACGTCCGTCAGTGTGCCTGTATGAGCTCCTGACTTACATACTGCTTCATCATGTATTTTAACCATATAAATATATATATGAACAAAAATATACCAGAAACACTTTTTAATACAAAACAGATTAATGCCAAATGGAAGCTTACGATTATAAACTTCAATAACTTAAAAAGATTCAAAGGGAGTTATGTTCACTTTAGCCCTAACCTCCTTAACACTAGGCTTCTGCACCCCCCCCACCCCCCCCTTCTGGATCAGACACAACTCAGTCCTCAGAGCCAAATGAACCAGTATAAATACTACAAAACCTGCTGTAAAGTACCCATTCACGTCCAAACTACAAAATAAGTTAGTGTCAGGCAGCTGTACAGATTTACAGTTTAATACAAAAAGGGCTGTGTTTTACTTTTAAAGTGAAGAAACGATACAGGACGTGAACACAGGCTTTGGCTTGAACAGAACCAGCTCTGAACAGAGTCATTCTGTCCGTTTCAGCTACGAAATGCTTCTCTGAACAACATAACACAGGAAATATGACCCCCCACCCACTGAAACAAGGGCCAGGGTCTGGAATCAGTTGGTACCGTTACCAAATTTAAATAAAGAAGTCATGATGAAATGATGGAGGAAGTGAAAGCCATGATTGTTTGGAGGAGGGAAAAGTTTTCACACAGTTACGAGCCCGGAAATGGATCGACATTCATTTGAGCAGCAGCCCTTTCCCATCGGCACGGGGAGGAGTGTGTGCAAGTGGGAATGGACGAGGAAGAGACACCACCTGTAACAGCAGGTGTCCAGTAAACATTTGAGCCTCCTGCACAGACAAGAGAGAGAGAGAGACAGAGAGACTGAGAGAGAGAGAGAGCAGGGAGGAATGTATTTGGTGGAGGAGAGGTACGAGTGTGTATGAGTGTGTTTGTGAGCAGACAGAGAGTCAGTCTCAGTCCACGTCGCTCAGGTCGCTGACTGGCTCGTCCTGCACGATGCTCAGGTGGTTCATGGCCCGGCTGAAGGCGATCTGGACCGCCTTCCTGATGCTGGACGTTCGTCCCTCCATCATTTTGATTTTGTCGATGGTCTTGTCCATTCCCAGAGGAACCATCTTGGATCGGGGGAGCCACTGCCTGCAGCAGAGACGCAGAGTGTGTTAGAGTCTGAACTGAAGCTGAAGTGTTTTTTCTTCACTTCAAAGTAAATTATATTAATATAATAATAATAATACATTTTATTTAAAAGTGCTTTTCTTAGCACTCAAGGACACTTCACAGCAAAGGCAAAAACAGAAAAATGTTCCTCAATCTAAAATGCAACCTCTTCATTTGATGTCAGGTTTCTTGAAATAAGAATGGTTTCATTCTGGAAATGTGACCAGTAAATCTTTTGGACTCCACTGGTGGGCGGTCACTTTTTGTCTTTTAATCAGGCAGTCATGTGACGAGTTGTTTGTTTTAGAGGAGACTGTAGGTCAATGAACACATGGAGGAAAATATAAACAGAATGAACAAATAAAAGACGATGAATTCCAGCAGGATTGTACCCGCACACACACACACCCGCACGCACACACACACACACACACACAAACACACACACATGGACGAGGACACTCTGTATAGTGGACGGAGAGTCAGAAAAATGTACGGGAAACCAACCAATTCATGTGGAACCAACACAAGAAACTCAGGACAAAAAATACTTCTTCAAGACCTCCCAGCCTCTCTGCCTTTTGGTATTTAGCCTGTCACTGTGGGGAGATTTTGTGGAGTGAAAAGTGAGAGAGAGAGAAAGAGAGGACAGAGAAAGTTGTGCAGCTGGTCAAAGCCTGGTCTTGTGAGATAGGACGACCTCACTTTGTCAAAGGGGAATTATTCAGTAAACCTCTAAAATCTAATTCTGTTCGTGTTTTTCTTCAGTTGAAACTGTTTTCTCTCATATAACAGGCAGACAATTGCAAAAAAACTCCCAGATGTTAAAAATTCAAATATTCCAGAAAAAATGGGCCAAAGCTCTTACTCTCAGTGCATTTTTTCACAAATTTATGATCAAGATAAGCAAAATAGTCCAGGCAGGCCTTTTGAGGCTCAAGTGTTTCAGGGTTAATATCTGCAGTTTGGACCGAACTTTGTGTGATTGACTTTTACTCTTCTTGAAAAGCAAATCTACATAATTTATTTCACAATAATCAGGTGAAAGAAAGTGAATTTCCATAATGAAAATCCTCCTTACACTTAAACCTGCCTACGTATGCCATCCAGTGTCTGTTTAGTTTTATTATTACTGAATAATAAATTCATAAAATAAACATCATGATTATAAACACTCAGCATTAACAGGACTGGGGGTTACTAAAGCACATCATATTTATTTTATTACTTCTATAATTTTATACCCTGTGTGTGTGTGTGTGTGTGTTTCTCTGATCATCTCTGAGCCTGTTCTGTGGATGTGAGTCAGTTCTTTTCTCAGATAAACGCCTGCTCTCAGTCTGTCACAGCGGCTCCACTTGTTAGAAGGGACGATCTCGACTCTTTGTAAAAGGAGGTTACCCTCAGGTCCACTCGAGAAGTCGTCGGACACCTCCGGCCTCACCTACCAACAGTGCAACTGTCTCGCTCATCGCTAGTCCACTGTCTGTCCGACTGTCCAAATCGGAGAGCCCCTGGACGTCGTCAAATTTTTCGGAGGTGACTAGTGAGCCTCGTGTCACCAGCTGCGCTTGTTGTCGAAGAAGAGCACCAGGAAGAGTTTCTCCTCAGCCTTGTACTGCATCTGCTCTCCGATGCGGAGCACGTCCATGGGGGGCATGGGGATGGAAACCCCGTTGTGCTGGCAGCCCATGCGCGGCATGTGGGGGTCGATGATCTACACACAGCAGGGGGCCACAGGGAGTTAAACACATGCTCATGAATGCAAACACATGGCAAACATGCATTCACCTGGGAGAGGAACTCAGGCATGTCGTAACGATGGCTGAAATGTACACACACACACACACACACACACACACACACACACACACACAGACACACACGTGCACCCACACACACACGCTCATACCAGCAGCTGGTGGAAATAATGTTCTCTCCTGGTTTGTCCTTTCATTCTAAGGTCAAACTCAAACTGTTGTGCAGAGAAACACTGCCACCTAGAGGACAACCAGGAGAGAACCTAGCAGCTGCCGCCAAACGAACGCCTCATTCTGCTGGAAAATGAAACCATAATCATGGCCTAAGGTTTCCTGATGTACAGAGATCATAGGAAAGTTCACATAGAGAGAGAGAAACAAACTTGATTATTAATGACTGTCAGGCTTTCTGTCCAACAAACACTCACCAAAGCAGGGTAGGAAGGGTATCCACTACATTTGGCCCAAACTAGCTTTAGCGGTTCCAATGCAACTGTTGCAGCACTAGCGGGCATCCAAATATTGCTGTTGCCAACCTCTATGGAAGCAGGAACAACACCAAACAAGTTATGAGAGGGTTTAAACACGGACATGTCTCAGAAAGCCGAGCTGTGAGAGCAGCAAACAGCAGAGCAGGGTGGGAAATGAATCTCTCTGAGTCTGAGCTGTGTGACAGATTTCAAACTGCAGCCACTATTTTCTGCTCTCTGTGAGCCAGAGTCAGTCTAAAGTCTCCAGATGCTGACTGGTCAGATGCCATGATGGCAGCAGAATGAAGGCTCAGCAGTCACAGCCAAACGTCACATGGCTGATCATTTCCAACCCTGCTCCTAATGTGTGTGTGAACAGCAGGTGTCTGCAGTTTTGATTGGGTTAAACCTTCAAGAGCACATTCATTACGAGGAGGGGATAAAAAAAGAGACTTCAGTGTGAACTTTGGATAGTTTTTATGATTTAAAGGGTCTGCAGACTCCCTGAACACACACAGTTACTGTAAAACACACCAACCACAGGGCCAGGGTTTTTACATTCTCTAACACATCCATCAGTGGTCCTCATCAAACTCTGCCAAACACTTTTACTGATGTTTGAGGGGTTTTTTTCTGATTGACAGGAAGGATTTGCTGCACATACTGGTTTCTGGGTAGTTTCACTTTATTTTTTTTAAACTACAAAATTAAATTCAGTTAATTTTTGCAACCCTGATTCCAATGAAGTTGGGAAATAGCGTATAAGATAAATAAAAACTGAATACCATGATTTGTAAATCCTTTTTCACCTATATTCAATTGAATTCACTACAAAGAAAATATATTTATTGTTCAAACTTTATTGTTTTGTTTTGTTTTGGGTTTTTTTTGCAAATATTTACTCATTTTGAATGTGATGCCTGCAACACATTCCTAAAAAGCTGGGACAAGGGCGACAAAAGACTGGGGAAGTTGAGGAATGCTGAAAAAACAGCTGTTTGGATCATTCCACAGGTGAACAGGTTCATTGGAAACAGGTGAGTGTCATGATTGGATACAAAAGGAGCATCCCCAAAAGGCTCAGTCCTTCACAAGCAAAGATTGAGCCAGATTTACCACTGTCACCACTTTGTCAACAACTGCATGAGCAAATAGTCCAACAGTTTCAGAACAACGTTTCACAACAGAAGTTTCTTTTTACAAGACAAACTAGACTCAGATGTTAAATCTAGTAAAATAAATGTCCCTGCTTTCATAAAACCAAGACAAAATGAACATCATTGAGTTAATGTTTCACAAAGTACAACTGCAGGAAATTAGTGATTTCATCATCTACAGTCCATAATATCATCACAAGATTCAGAGAATCTGGAGAAATCTGCACGTAAACAGCAAGGTCCCAAAACCAACATTGAATGGATGTGACCTTTGACCCCTCAGGTGGTGCTGCATTAAAAATCCCACATTGTTGTGTAAAGGATCTTACTGTGTGGGCTCAGGAACACTTCAGAAAACCATTGTCAGATAACACAGTTCATCACTACATCTACAAGTGACAGTTCAAACTCTACCATGCAAAGACAAAGTCAGATATCAACAACAGACAGAAACACCACCACCGGCTTCTCTGGGCCCGAGCTCATCACAGATGGACTAGCGCAAAGTGGAAAAGTCTGCTGTGGTCTCATGAGTCCACATTTCAAATTTTTGGAAATCAAATTACACGTCTGTGAAGGCGGCATCAATGCTGAAAGGTACAAACAGGTTTTGGAGCAACACATGCTGCCATTAAAGCCACTTTGTCTTTTTCAGGGACATCTCTGACTGTTTGAATGACCAAACGACCAGTACTTCTATAGCACTATTCTAGTCTATCTGACCTCTCAAAGCACTTCACACTGCTAGCCCCTCACTCATCCACGCCACATTCATACACTGATGGCCAAGACTGCTAATCAGACTGCCACCAGTTGGGGCTAACACATTCATACCCATCCACACTCCACTGTACAACAGTGAGAGCAATTTGGGGCTCAGTGTCTTGCTTAAGGACACTTCGGCATGTGAAGCTGGAATTAAACCCACAAACTTTCAATCAAGGGACGACAACTTTACCACTGAGCCACAGCAAGACGGTGAAACCAAGCCACATTCTGCACCTGTTACAACAGGTTGGCTTCTTAGTAAAAGAGTGCAGCTACTAGACTGGCCTGCCTGCAGTCCAGACCCGTGTCACATTGAAAATGTGTGGCTCATGAAGCACAAAATACGAAAACAGAGACTAACTGAGGTTGAGCAACTGAAGTTGTCCATCAAGCAAGAATGGGAAATAATTCCAGCTCCAAAACTTCGACAATTAGTGTCCTCACTTCCAAAATACTTTTGGAGTGCTGTTTAAGGGAAAGGGGATGTGTCACAGTGGGAAACATGAACCTGTCCCAGCTTTTTAGAAGGCATCAAATTCAAAATGAGTTGATATTTGTTAACAACGACAACTACAACAAAAAAAAATTAACAGTTCGAACAATAAATATGTTCGATGTAGTATATTCAGTTAATAATAGGTTAAACAGGATTTGCAGGTCATTGTACTGTTTTAATTTGAATTCACATTTTGCACAACATCCTAACTTCATTATCAGGGTCGTATGAGCAACATACAGTATACAGTGAGTAAAGTAACTTTTCTTTCCACACATGCAAAAAGAGTTTAGAAGCATGAAGCGCAGCAGACCTACCAGCAGCAATTCTTGCAGCTTTTGCAAAGTTGCCTGTTTCGATACAGGCAATTAATTCACTTTTATCGTCCACAGTGTTTCTTCGGACCAACGCTGGTTTCCCTTTCCCACATTTTGGAAGACTGAGGATAGTGCTGGAAATAAAACAGAGATGCAACAAACAGTAAACCAATGAAACAAACTCTGTCAGACTTGTGTCGGCCTGGTGCAGTACCTGGTGCTCCCCTGCAGACTGCTACATGAGGAGATGGAGGATTCTGAGGCACAGCGTCTCCGGGGCTCCACAGGCCGAGCTGCTCTGCTGGAGTGTTGTAGATCCTTTTCTTCTTCCATCTCAAGGAAATCACTCGACAAACCTGAGAGGACACACAGCAGGCTCAAAAATTCATGTCCTTTAACATCAGGTACACATCATGAGCTCTCATTCATAACAGAATCAACCTGAATCCACAGTTTAATGTGCTTTGCTAAAGATGCAGTCTGCTGGCCCACACAGCTGAACTAAAAACTGTTGGGTTAATTCATTTCCAGCATGTGTTGACTACAGAAATATTTATCCATGCAGAAAATGTTGAAAATGCTTTAAAATCTAAAGGTTAATGTTGGAGGTGCCGCCTGTGAATGATTCAGACAGAGTCCTTCTGTTATTTACAGATGCAGTGTTTTTTTTCTTTTTACATTTCTCACCAGTGTCAAGTCTTTTCACTGGGGACTCTCCTTCCTCTTCACACTCTGCCTCTGCTCCTTCCTCACCGTGCTTCCTCTTCTTGCTGTGAAGAAGCGTCTCCAACCGCGGTATCACCACTGACAGGAAGGATTTGGAGCCCAGCTGTTCATCATCATCTTCTTCATCCTCTTCCAGCTTGCCCTCTTGGTCCCCCTCCTCTCCATCAGCTCTGTCCTGTTCTGTCCTTGCAGGTTTTTGAGGACTACTAGTTTTTGATTTTCGGAAAAGCACGGCGGTTCTGCGGTTAACAGTGCTTGTGGGCTCGGCGAGGGTGGACGTGGCCACCACGCTCACGTCCCCGTCCAATAGGGGGTCCTGAGGGCCGTCATGGGAGAAGCCGTTGAGGCGGGGAGCGGGAGGGTGGAGGTCAGGTATTTCTCTGTCACATTTGATACCTTTGCTGTGACTCTTGTCTTCACAGTCTGGAGCAGCGTCGATGGGTTTGAGGGTGGGGGGCTCAGGGTCTGCGTCTGAATGGATGAGGGGAGGGATGGAGTCTGACAGCTCCAGCTTAGGAGGAAGAGACTTATCTGCTGCAGGGGAGAAGAGGAAAACAACCTCAGTGTGTTATTTAGAAAAGCAGACATTTTAACAGACCAAAAAACTTCTCAAGTTCAGTCAGGATCACTTCTGTAAATGAGTTAGTTTTTTTTAATGACATAAGTTGTATCTGGTGGTGTGTTCTTGTTGTAGAGGCTCCCAGCTCTTCCATACTTCTATGGAAAGTCAACCTGAAGCAGGCAGAACACACTTCTCCTCTATTTTATGGACATAAGAGAAAAGCCATGGCAGAGAGAGCTGCAGCAAATTCTGTTTTTAAGGTGTGAAAGTTTCTGATAATGTTTCACTCAGATTGGTTTGCTATGTTTTTGGTGCATTTAGTGTTGATTTTTTAGATTTATAGTAATGTAATTTCATTTCTTTTCCAACATTAATCAATATAATAGCCTTGTTTTGCTGCAGAAATAGCAATAAGATGTGTTTTAAGCTAGAGTATAATTTGTTTCTTTTGGTGAATAATAAACCCAAAGAACATAATAAAGTTGTCAGAAAAAAACAGAGGGTATAAAGATTAGAAGTGAATTTAAGTCGTGACAAAGACAATAAATATGTGTCCTACAGTGAAAGACTATTACTAACACTGATGCCCCCCAACGCTCACACACCATCCTCCCTCTTGCAGAGATGCTGACAGAGCATATTCTTGCACAGCTTTGGGGTTTATCATGAAAGTAAAACAAGGCTCTGTTTAGCATAACACTGAGACACTTATATAAATAAAAAATGAGAACAAATGACTCCTTCCTTTCCTTCTGTTTCCCCTGTGAGCTCATTATAGCACTATCTATTCAGGGATCAGCTCCACAGAGGGACGTAGATTTACCAATAACTGCGCTTTCCTGGCTCCAGAGGAAAAACCATCACGTCCACAGAATTCAAAAGTACTTTCTGTGTGATATGTGATTTCAAGTTTTAGAGTTCACAGAGGGTTTAGAGCATCAGCAGGCCCTTTGAACACATTTGGGTTTAATAACTCTGCTGCACAAAGACTGAAGAGGAGCTCTGACTTCATCCTTCAGACAATACTTAAAAAAAACTCTCACATGATTTATACCATGTGACTCACACTGCAGTTAAAACCATCTCATGTATCATTCAGCATTCATTTTTGGGAGTGTTTGGAACAAACATTCAGGGGTTCCTAACACTCAGATTTTTGATTCTTTTACACACTATGAAGAGTAAAGGCCCCTCAACCTGCTCCGTTTGTTTACTCTGATTTTTTCAAGCGGCACAGTGTTACTGTTTATGTTTTTGTCATAAGCTTGTGGGATTGGGATGGGATCAGTATTTTTTGCCCATTCCAATCCCAGTTTTTTGGTATTTAATCTCATCTGACACTGAGCCCCAATATGATTCTTGGGTTTGTAGATGCAAAGTTAAATTAAGAGGTAGGACTTTTGTTTTGTATATTAAAAAGAAAAAATAGCAAAAAGTAATAGTTAAAATGTGTCTTAAGCTTTTAATTCCCTTCACTCAGTCTGCCAGTTTTGATGTTAAGGTATTCTAATATACTGTTTACATGCTCTTCTGAACCTGCATACAGCACCCTTCAAATCCCACTCTGCTCTGAACATAATTCTGACAGTGTGAGACAACAAATCTAAACATTAGACAATAACACAACATCCTCATTTTTTTTCCTCCTTTCATTGAAATGTTTATCTTTCCAAAACCTGGATCACAACTTCAGCTGAGCTGATTCACCCCAAACTGGAAAGTAAAGGGATCAATCAGATGAGCTGTGAGACTCAACAGAAACACGGGACAAACTTCTGTTCAAACTGATCACATCATGTTTACATCACCTTACATGTTGTCACAGCTGCAGCTGTAGTGAGGCAGGATGTGAAACCAAGTGTTTGAACAGTAGGACACACCGTTAAAAGTAGTTATAACATAAACTCTGTTCTTTTTTCTCTGAGCTTATTAAGCATTTTCTTTGTCTGTGGATATCTGTCCATTATTCTTAAGTCAAGAAACAGAGGAGCAGTCTTTCTTGTTAGTGAACCATGTTACGGTAGGATCTGTTTTGATAAGTTTGGCCGTCAGCTGGTCTAGGGGCGGGCCTTACTACCAAGGGAGACAGCCAATGACTGGCTGGTAAGTCTCTGATTTAGAGTGACAGACTGCACATGTGCAAGAGAAGTCACAGGAGACGGTGGATTGAGAGGCGTTGGGGGATTGAGTGAGTCAGTCTGTGAGAGGGTGACTGGGAATAGGTCTGCCCCGGATGGACGCACGTGATGTGTCACCTTCCCCGAGGTGAATTATCTTTTTGTTGTTGTCACATGAATTAGGTAATTTAACCAAATGAACAAGCATCTGGAAGAAGGACCAAGAATTCAGGCCCAGGGAAGACGTATCGTCAGGACGTGTGACGCCAGCTGTGAGGTAAGGTCTGCCCACCTTAGCTCGGCCAACAGCTGACAAAGAGTTTGTGGTCACAGTGGTAACCTGCCCGCAACCCTAGATATAAATGAGATTAAGGGGGTGCCACTGGACCATGTAACAACCACGCTAAAAAACTGTAGTGCATAAATAAATCAATATAATGGGAGTTGCTAATGCTAAGCTAACAGACTGTCCTTTTTTGTTTGTTTTTGTCTTTTTAAACCCTATGTCCCTGAAGAGTTACTGTAGGGTGCTGTAAAGCAGATGTTATTGCTGTAATGTGTCTGGTTGTGCTCACGTGTTCTGTAATAAAGCTGAGTGTGGCTCCTGTTCCACATCAATGAACCTTATTTTGTTTTTCTCTCATCAACTATACAAGGTTAGGTGAACTCACGGTGGTCAAATAAACTGATTTTTTGGTGTTCAGCAGCAATTTTTGCTCAATGAAGGCTAACGTGAATGATTGGTTGAGAATACAGGCTAAAATACTGATCATCAGTACATGAAAAAATACCATGATTGGGTCCAATCCTACATTTGTGATCAGGATATTCCTTTTTGTTTTGTGAATGTTGAATTATATTATTCAAAATAGCTACTTTACCTTTTCTTGTCATGCAAATATAAATGTGTTCAGTAAATTAAAACCTGTATTCTCTCTGTACGTCAGATACCTTTGGAACTTCAAACAGCTTCAGAGTTTGTACAGTCAGGCCATAATTTAAAGGTTGGTTCAAGCATCACTCAAAATATTCTCTCTGCATACATACCCTCATCATCTGGAAAGTGGCCATTGGTCTTCAGCCTCTCCTCTTTGGGTTGACTCGGCTCAGGATGGGGCGCGGCTGATGAAGACGATGCTGATGTTGAGGGAGTAGAAGATGAGGATCGATGATGATGATGATGATGATGGTGGTGGTGATGGTGGGAGGGATGAACTCTTTTCAGGCTCATTTCATTGCGCACATCATTGATGGTTTTCTTCAGCAGCTTCAGGCGTTTGCTGCGTGAGGGGCTGGACTTCATGGCACAGGTCAGGTCGAACTTCTCCAGGAGCTGCTGCAGCTGTTTGTCAGGAGACAGATGCTCCCTGTTGGCTGGCACGAGTAAACGGTCCACTGAGTAAGGAAAAAGATTCACAAGAATATTTCTGTGAACTCTCTTGGATAAAAACGAATTAGAGATACACTTGTTTTTGCTACCATCCTTACCGTCCTCCCAGGAAAACGTTGGCGTTGCTTTGAACTCGGGGGCTTCAGTCAGATGCATGCCACTCTCTGAGTCAAAGCCGATCCTCTCCACATCTTTCCGAGCCTTCCTGAGCAGAACCCCTCCCTGGTCTCTGAGGCGGACAGCAGCCCGGTAAAAATAGGTGTCCTTTGAATTATATTTCATGCAGTTATCAACGATGAGGTTAAAGTCACTTTCAAACTGCTCCAGATTGTTGTAGCCCTGTTCATCAATTCGCTGACGCATGGTGGAGAAGTCCATTGGGTGCTTGATGTGGTCCAGATAGTCGGGCACCTAAGGGAAGTATTAGATAAGAAAACATAGCAAAACAAAACTGCTGTAATAAACTGCAGAATATTACTTTAAAGATCATATTTGTACACTCATTCTCAGATCCTAAAGAGTGTATGCAAATCCTTAGAACTCCATCTTGGTCCATGGTGTGCTGTCCTCACTAGTAGAACTCTGGATACAAACTCATCACATACACCCAGCTAACTGAGAAGCTAACACTGCAGATTTTTACCACCCCGATAGACATAATATGCGCCCAACGTGGGGCTCGAACCCACGACCCTGAGATTAAGAGTCTCATGCTCTACCGACTGAGCTAGCCGGGCCTAACACAGGCTCAGTCTGCGTTCCTTCTCCACCTGCTGAACCTCAGTCTTAAATTACACATTCTTCCTTCCAGGAAGTCCCATTGCACAACAGCGTCTGCACATGGAGGGAGGTTGATTTATGACCTGAGTCGCTCTGATCAGATACTGTGACACGGCGAGAGCAGCTGTCTGCTGACTGAGGTCTCTGCAGTGTCTTCAACACAGCTTTTCACTGATGTGTGGCAGTGCAAGGGGAAGAAAAGGCTGTCATTAGTCTCTCTTAGGTCCTCAGAGGTCTGTTTAGAGCTTTGAAGACCAGGCAATATAACATAAAACACTTCTTCAATGTCTTAACCTGGATCCACACAAGAGGTTTCATTAATCTGTCGTTTTAACATTTCTGAAGCAACTTTACATGCTGAAAATGAGCAGACCCATTCTGTTATGGGTGGGTTTATATTCTGACAAAGCACAATGGTAGAATGCAAACAGCTGAAGTGAATTAAACCAGTAGATCCAGTTTGAGGACGTTTCTGAGCTCATTCTGGGGCCACATATATGTTTAAAGGATTACTGACAGGAAACAGTCAGGGTTTGAGGCACCCAAATAACAGACTCAGGACAGATTGTTGTCTGACACACATAAGATGACCTAAGTGTTTCAGTTTCAGTGTTTCAGGCTTTACCTCACTGACATCAACCGGCTGAGTGAAGATCCTGGCCTGGTCTTTGGACTGGATCTGATCCAAAAGGGCTCGGAGTAAAATACTGAAAGGAGTCAGCTGCATCTCCAGGAGGGTTTCCTGTTGTTTGATCTACAAAACACAGACAGGCAGATCATTTCAAAGACATTAGAGTCTTTGAGAGACAGGCAGAATTTCCCTTTTCAGTTTAACAGAATTTTCTAATCAATAAGAACCTTTAACGATTTATCACCTTTGATTCATCTCAGAGCCTCAAAAAGTCTTTAGACTGCCTGTCGGGAGCATGTGATGGTGCGGAGCAGCTTTGTTCTCATGTTAATGTACGTTAAGAAGAGATCAAAGCATTTACAAAGTGATCCAGAAGGATCTTTAGAAGTACTCAAAGATGTCTGAGCAAAAGGAGGATGAGGGGGAGGACACTGATGAACTCATTCTCCTTGGAGATCAGTGTGAGAGCAGCCTGTCTCACATCCTCCTCATGTTAACTCCAGAGAATAAGAAGTGAGTCTGCTGTCACCACATGCAGTGCACATTTTCTAGCAGACAAAGGCACTTTATCGATCTCCTGTCAACAATATTTGGGGATCAGTTTGGCTTAGACTCAGAGCTGAGACTCCTGTGTAACATCTATGGAGGCTTTAGTCCTGAAAGTAAACTGCTCTGATTCCTTTTTCTGGAGATCATCCTTCCCACTCTCTAAGCAAATGTAGAGGATTTTAACAAAATAATATTAAGGCCACAGATTTTTCTTTCCTCTGACATTTGTGAATACTATTGAGTACAATTTTGAGAAAAAAAGGTGAGAATCAACTTGGAATTTGATGGGGAAAAGTTAGAATTCTGAGGGGGTTTCTTCTCTCTTCTTTTTTGTAAGTCTCAAAATCTAAGTTTAAAGGCTAAATAAAAACAAATAAAACACCCTGACCTCAAAAACAATTGTACTTTCAGTGGGCCTTACTAAACAGCATCCCCTTCCCATTGCATTCCTTCTTTTTTTATAAAAAATAAAAGCCCACTCTTTTTTTTTCACCACAAATGGCTCCTGTTTTGAATTTTTGTAATTTAAAGGCAAAGACATGTTCTGATCCCTTCTTTGAGATAAGCTTAGTCATAGCTGGAACAAGACATGTGTTAGTGTATTTTCATAACCTATAGTGAAAGGCTGTAGTTGATATGTCTTACGCAATGTCACTCTTCTCAAAGCTGTTCTGCACCTCAGCAAACACGATAATCAGTGTTTGAGGAAAGAGTGGTTATCAATCACATAATATATCATTTCAAAACAGTTTCTGTCACTTTACTGACTCACAACTATAGATAGACTTCAACCAGATAAGGGTGTTTAGTCATCTGCAGAGCTTACATGTGCAGAAGCTTAATCAAGCTCCAGAAGTCCTGACTAAGAGCATCCAAAAGGCAGATTCATAACCTGAAACGTCTTTATTTTAGTTTTATTCAGGGTTTATTCTTGCTAAGTTTCTTGGTGTTGCTGCTGCTTAACTTTGTTTAATGTTGCAGGTTAAAGGAAAGGTGTCCGAAAACCAGGAGTTCACTTTGGGTTAATCATGAACTCTTGGTCACAGCTGACAGTGTACCCATTAACCCGTCTACCTGCCATTCCTCCTGTCTTACCTCCTCCCTCTTTAATTTCTCCCTCTTGCGGATCAGCTCCAGCAGCAGTCGTGCCCTCTCTAGGTCGTGCCTGAGACGGTGCCACTCCTTCAGCTGGTCTTTCAGTGCTCTGCTCTCCTCCTCGTTCTGTCTCTGGAGAACATAAAAACACACATTACAAACAGAAACTACAAAAAAAAAAGATCTGGCTGCACTACTGTTCTTTAACCAATGCATTGCCAGACTTGTTGTGTTAGCAGCATTTGTGAAAGGCAATGTGTGAACAATTAACGTGTCAGATTAACTAGCTGTTTAATAAAGAGTGCAACATGATTTCTAAAAGCTACAGGATTTAAAGTAAGAAGCTGCATGAAGACTGGACGTCTCCTGCGGTGGACTGACAGATAAACAAACCGCTTGCGCATTCTTCTGAGACTGCAGGCTTGTCTGAAGGCGTCTGATGAGGGGAACTCCATTCCTGGACTGCCTCTTTAGTGACCAGTAATTCAGGACCAGCTCCACAAAGGCTTTCTTCTTCTGGACTGACACCTGGTTCAGGATGGTCTGCAACCTGCAGGAGACATGAGGACAGTGTTTAAACAACCCAGCGGGGACCACAATCTCATGTTTACTCTTTCAGGAGATAATCAGCGCAGCATGTTGTCTCTAGTTTGTGTTTCCAGATGAATATTAAGCTCGTGAGCAGGAGACAAATTTGAAGCAATGTTTGACTCAATGACTTATGTGTATTCTAATTGCTCAAGTTTATTTCTTAGAAAAAACAAACACTGACCAGAGTCACGAGCTGAAATCCTAGAATAGATGTTAGTATATTAACAACCACATGTCCATAAGATGGTACAATTAAAATGTTTTTCTCATTGACAAAAACGCCAAGAAGAATGCGTACACAAAAATACAAACTAATTAATCCCCGATAACATTATTTTTACATCTATAAACCGCTGAAACAGCATAACTATAACACCACCCCCTGAAACAGCCTTGCACACTGTAAACCATGTCTTTACACTTTCAGGGGTTTGTTGAGCATAATATTGACAAGGTGCTGGTGTTTTATGGCTCCAAAAAAAGATAAAATTTATGCTACCATTGCACTGTTGTTAAATTTATCTGAGATAAATGGCCTGGAATCTGTTTTTCCTCATGGTGCCACAAAAACTGAAGCCTTTTCCAGCTCTAATACATTTATGGTTGCTCAATGCTGCGAGATTAATGGGACATAGGGAAGTAAGCAATCAATTGAGTGTGAATTGTCACTTACTTACTCAAACTTGCATTTCTGTTTTTCATTTTCTATCAAATGGAACCAAAAAGATGATGCCCAAGATTTGATCCTGAATGATGCTGCTCCAGGGTGACATGCTTTTTTTTCTCAACAAGAGCAGACTGACAGAAGGCTAGCCACTGTGAGTCCCTTTGAGTCTACGTTATGTTTCAGTTATCAGGAGCAGAAAATCTAAATTCGGTAGTTTGAGTCTCTCTTTAAATGACATATGTCTGCAAAAACTGTTTTAACAAGCCTGATCCACATTTTTTACAATTCGCACCTTTTAATACCGTTACTGAATTACATATGGAAAATATAAAAAAGGGGGGAAAAACAATTGATTTTGTTTTTGACATAAGAAGAATTGTTAACGAGTAATTTATAACTGATCATTTACATTTCCATAGCTGGATCATGAACATCCCATGAGAGATAAAGCTCGTACCTGTGAGCAGGAAAAGTAGGCACAGTAACAGGAGCTGTTTCTTCACTTTCAGGTTCAGGCTCGGGCTTCTTACTCTTACTCCTCTTCTTCTGCTTTCCTCTTGGCTGGCCTTTGCCCGTGCCTCCCCCTCTTCTGCACAGTCCATTTTTTAGTTTAGCCCCATCATAGATGGTCAGAGGCCTCCTCACACACCCATTAGGTGTGTGAGCTCCACAGTAGGCTGTCTTCTTCACGGAGAAAGTAGGGTCTCCTGAGTCTGCCACCTCTTTGATGGGCTCCATCTTCATAAAGAGACCGGCCTTCTGGGCACAGCTGACGTGAAAGGCGGTGTAACAGTTGGCTTTGTGGCACTGGATGCATGCTCCAACACTTTTTTCTTTACAGAGGTAGCAGGTGAGCTTCCAGCGAGCAGGTGGAATATGGCTGACACCATCAATAGGTTCAATGAAGGTGGTGTTAGAGAAGCCGACCTCAGGGACCCACAGGGCACACACAACATGACCCCAGCGGTCATCATCTGTCTTTTTCACTGCTCCACCCTGATTAGGACAAAGTATGCAGTCTGCAGGCTGGCTGGGTGACTGCAGGCAGTGTCTGCAGAGCCACTGGCCCTCAGGGATGTAGGGAACACCGTAGCATTCCTGATGCACAGCAACATTGCACATGTCACAGAACAGGATAGCGTTGCTGTTGTGACACTCTCCATCCATGCAGATACAACAGACGGCATCCTCATCCACTGTGACGTGCTTTTCACTGCACTGATCCAGACTCTCAAGGTGTAACTCCTTCTCAAAGCGGTCGATAAGAAACTCAAAAACATTGTGAGAGACCTGACTGACTCCTTCACCTCTCCGCTTCTCATTGACTAAGTCCAGCCAGGCGTAATCCTCCTCATCCATGTCATATTCTGTTTCCTCATCCAGCTCTTCCTCAGTCTTCTCTGTGTATTTATAAAATGCCCCTGAGCGCTTCGGGACTGCAGGGAGGTTATATTCTACTGTACGAAACTTAGGCTCCGGGAGCTTAGGACCAGCAGCAACACCAGCAGGATGTCCTACACCCTCTCCAGGACTGGTGATCCCCAGGGCAGCGTTTCTCTTCTCCTGGTTGTTCTTCAGTCTGACTGACCTGAGGAGCACCTGCTGTGGTTTCTCAGCATTCTCCTTATTGCTGGTGCACTCCATCATCTCCTGCACCATGGGGTCATCATCTGAGATCACGTCCAGCTTGTCATAAATGCTGATCCGATGAAGACGACCATCGATGTCGAACTCCACCATTCTCTGTGCCTGGGCATAGGTTAGGATCTGCTTGTTGGGGGAGGGCTTGATAGGGGACGGGGGCCTCTGCGGCACCGTGACCCGGTGCTGCCGAGCTTTCTTCTTCATCATGCCACTCCGTGTTGCTGCAGAGGCACAAATAGGAGATAAACCATATTAGATATGAATGTATAAGAAGGGGTTAATAAACTTAAATGTTGTCATTAAAGATGGAACTGTTTTATTAAGGTGCCTATCTTTCTTTCTCTAGATATTGAAATACAGTAGCCTTAATACCACACTAACACTCAGTCCCCTCATATGATGCTACTGACATACCGTAGATTTTACACAGCAGTGTATATAACCTATTTAATATACTATTAAAGCAACGTAACAAACTCAAGTGCGAAATGGATTCACAGGTTGAGATTTATTCATCAGCATATTACTAGACTTTTCCAATGTATTGATTAATTTATTAAAAGAATGATGGTAAAGTTCAAATTGAAATGACAGAATGACAGCTAGAACAGCAGTGAGTGTAATGTATTGTTAATGTTCTGACAGGTGAATTTAAGAAGTTAGCAGTTCACAAATTTGGTACTATATTAAATTATAAAATACTACAATCTGATAAATATTGTACAGAATATAGTTATGAATTGAATCGTATTGGAATCAAGACAATTTCTGGGAAGAGATTTTCAATGCAAGTGTCAGTATGTACACATATATTCATATATACATATATGCATGCATGCATGCATGCATACATACATACATACATACATACATACATACATACAGACATTCATAAACCTAGGAATCCTTAGTGAGATTAAAAATCTCTGGTTCAGCAGAATATTATAGAACAAAATTATAGACAAGTTATACAAAAAAAATGGCACAAGCAGATCACAAACGCCAGTGTAACATCAGAAAAATCAGCTGACTTCTAAAAAGATTAACAGACACCTGCTTCCTCAGGTGGAACTACTCCTGCAACAGGTTCCACACTGCAGGAGCCACATATCTGAAACTCCTTCTTTTCGCCATGTCAGGCTTTACATTAACACATTAATTTCAATAACTAGGATAATGGGGAACGGGTTGAAATACAAAAGTTTCATTTCTGGAAATGTAAAATAGAAATATTTGATTTGAATACTTTTGTTCCTGATTTTTTTGCATAGTTTGGAGACTGAAAAGTTTCTCTGCTGATACTTTTAGAGGGTTGTTTTTATTTTATATGACATGTGTGAAGTAACCCATTTCATCAAGACCATAGTACACACATACTGATTATATGAATCTGGGAAATAAAGTAGTGCAGTAGTAATGTAGTCCTGGAGACCAAAACACAAAAAATTCAAGAAGTAAAAGCTAAGATCGAATTGATTTTCATTGATGCTCCAAGCTGCAGTGAGATTCTGTTTGGGTGTCTGTGGTGAACTTAGAACAGTAACAGCTGCAAGTCAGATTGTCAGCGAGCTGGGCCATTTAAACGCAGCGGGGGCGGTCACTAAGGGCATCAACTACTACATGACTGAGCAGGAGTCAGCACTTGACCATTTGGTGCAAGAATTCATTCGTTTTAACACCTTCAGCTCTCAGTCAGAGGAGCTAAGGTGCTAACAATAACATTAGCCAGTCAGCTAGTTAAGTTAGCCAAAAGAGGCTAACACAGAGCTAATGGCGTCCAAGCAGAAAAAAAGCAGTTCAAATGTTTGACCATTGTTAACTAATAAGAAAAAAAAGCAATATTTTACACACGTACCATGCGAAAAAGAAAGGAAGATAAGTAAAGGAAACATAGCACATACCTCGGGTCGGACAGTGTTGCTAGTTGGAGAAGACGAAAGCTAGCCAGCAGCCGTACAAAGCAGAGGCTACACGGCCTGCTAAGTGGCTGTATATCCGTACACAGTGTTCTCATCCACGAGTGGAAGTGGGCTGTTTTCAGTTACTAATAAAAGGAAAAAGAAGCCTGCTTGATGCCTGAGACTTTTAGATTTTAGAATCAATAGAGCACACAGAGTTATCTGCTTTGTGGACCATTCAAAGGCTAGTAGCTAGCCACAGTTGACCCAGAGCAGCAGCATCAGCGGATCATCCCCCAACAACAATGCGTCTCAGCAGACAACTCCCACCGTACGCACCGCTCTACGTGTGACGCTGGAGGTCATGGTGGTGGTGATGGTGGTGGTGCGGAGATCTCACACAAAAGCCCATCTGTCACACAGTCAATGCATTACCATTTGACATTACTCTGTGCAGACAAAGGTCCAAACAAAGCGCTCATCGAGCGCTATGTGTCCCATGTCTGCATTAGCTCCCCCGACCGGGGTGTTTGGTCATAACCAAAATAACATGAAGTTCTCTCATTGCGTGGGTTAGACACAAAAAATCCACTTCCTCTAAAGACTGCCAGAGCAATAACAAATGACCTTTCCTGATAACCACCAGAATCCCCCACCCTTTAGGCTATAAGTCATGTACTATAATTACGCGATAATATGGAAGCCGTTTCCACCAAAAAAAAAAGTAAACTTGCTCCACTGTATAGGACAATAAGACGAAAATTTGAGTTACCAACATCATTATGTGAAAGCGTATTTCGGCCAGGTAATATAAAAATAAATGTACAGTTAAATAAATGAATAAATAAATGTAAAAGAAACACACCCACACACGTGTATGGTGTGCAAACGTCAATTACGCCTTATCTCCTACTAACCCCAAAACTTTGGAGCATGTTATCCTTTTTCTCCCCTATTTTCAGACCATGATTTTAACATAGGCTATCAATGACCGTGTAACATTTTATTATCAATTCATTCTGTATTCCGTCGTCCTCTCTGTTAAGTTTGATTTAATATGTTCGGCTGATGTGTAAACATCAATGAATTTAGTTCCAGGTTTAACAGTATTACAGTGTAGCATTACTGTATTCATTATTAAAAGTAGTTATAGTCGTTTTGGTTGTTGTTTAACCGTATGTATCCAAAGTTGTAAAAAAAAAAAAAAGAAGAAAAAATAAAAACTTCGTTTAAGATAAAAACAGAAAGAAATCCTCGATCATTAGTAATTGTAAGTGAGTGTGTTATGTTGACTTGTGTTCACCTCTGTGCCCCGCTGGCTGAGCTGAGGACCCTGTGCCCGGTGACATCATTAAAACCTGTTCCTTCCGTCCGACGCTGTGTGGAGCTGCTCCGGCCGAACGTGAACTGCTCACAGACCAGCAGACAAAAGCAGCAAAGTGAGCCCCCTCCGGATCAATCAAATGTGTCATATTTAACTGTTTAGGAGCCGAAACCCAGAGATCACACGGTCAGACCTCACAGTGAGTATATCGAAAGCACGTAAACGTGTTAAAATGGGTTAATGTGACCAGGACGTCGTGCTGAGTGCGGGTCTGATTCGGATCCCGTGGGGTTCGTGTGTTTCCACGGCTGGTTCTGCCTCGCCAGGTTAGCTTGTATGTCCTGTGTGTGGCCTAGCTGGCAGCTAACCAGCTAGCAGCTGTGGTGTGGTCCCAGATTAACCTCGTGTGTTTTCCACCGTGAGTTCTGTTGGTTGATGAGGTGTAGGATGTGTTGAGTAAGTGAGCTCCCAGCCATGTGACAGAGAGCGGTGAGCTGAGTCTGAAACTCTGAATGACGGTTTTTACTGATTATTAGCATCGCGGCTAACCCAGTTAGCTGCAGGATAGCCTCCGTGGTGTTTGCTGATGATGAAGCCTTACTGCCAACAACACCTCATTATAATCGTAAACAGGTAAATAGAACCGGGCTCACTCTTGTTCCTGGGGTTTGTTAGCTTTGATGGGGCTTTTGTGGGACGGATAGTTTATAGGGATTAACACATTGAAATTCTCTGTGTGTATTTGAGGCTCGCCAGTTCTGGGATATTAGTGCTGTCCCCTCTCATCTTCCTGGCTAACGCTTTAGCCGAACCCGGAAAACTGTCCGTCACATCACACTGTTAGGAAGTGGATCAACATTATGTGACAAAGAGCTCCTGTGGTAAAATAAAGTTATATTAATGAAGATTATCGATGCATCTAGTCTAGTATCCAAGGTGTAAGGCAGTTAAACGATATGTCTTCTAATTTCATATTGAGTTGTTTTTACCATTGATTAGCTTAAGCCGAGACTGTTTTTTTTAGCATGTGCTAATGGTCTCAGAGCTGGTCTGTGTCTTTGAGCTGTTTGGTTATACTCCTGTAATTAACTCCATGTTTTATACAAAATAAACAAGACAAGACTGAAGTCATAGCAATACACTTTGCCTGTGTAAATTTATTATTCCAATTTTGATCCTTGATATTTGGTCCATAAGAATGCCTGTTTGCAGAAGTTTGGATTAGATTGATCAAACATTGTTAAGTTAGTCTCTGTTTGCGCATTTTGGCTGTGGTCAATACAGTAATAGTTATTATATCTGTTTGGCACAGAAAGTCACAAAGTCTGACTACCTGTATGTAACATTTTCAATGATGTGGACGTTGTAGGGTGGTTTTGTTTGACTGCATTTATAGAAATAAGGTGGAGCTCAGACACAGGTAACTGAAAGATTTTTCTTTGGCTAGATGGATATAATGGTAGTGTGTGTTTTTAGCAGTGTGGTACTGATAAAATATTCAGAGCCAGACGAGGAGCTTCTGAAAATAAGAATCTATGACTCCAAGAGGTGCTACTACTACTGCTGGACTCTTTATGGATCAGTGAAACATCAAGCTCTCATTACACATCAAGAAAATATGAGTTGTTCTGAGAACAGGCAAATGAGGAAAAAAGTCATTAATAATTTTTGCTCAATGTTGACAATGCTTCACTGATTTTATTTTTAATGCCCACTGCCACAGAGATGCTTTTAAAAGAAAGTTAATGTTGCATGACTACATAGAGGTATTAAAAAAGGAAATGTATTATATGTAATAAGACTAGAAACAGAGAACATACTAACTGTTGTTGTAAAACCTTTATTTTAAATCAAATATGATTTACAAAACATGTATATTTTTCAGAATATATTGTGATTTAGTTTTCTTCTTTCTCCCTTTCTGCAGACTGTGTGTGAAGAAGTGAATCTCCTTCAGGCTTAAATGGAGCGGGATATGCAGGCTTACCGTGTCCCTGACAGTCTCACACTAACTACAACACCTGCTTAAGAGGTGCAGAATCAATGACTACACTTAGAAGAATTGATCACAGTTGACAGCACAGACCTTACTACCCTACAGAGACCTTTGGGCTGCTGGAATGGATGGAGAGGAGGAGGTCTCTCACATGAGTGAGGATATGGAAAGTGAACCCAACGGCTCCATACAAAGCAAGAGAAGAGAGGCTAAAGGGACCTGCTTGAAAATTGAGGGCCAGGATGGCTATGTGTTCAAGTCCTACAGCATTAACCCTCACGAGGCTGCAGACGCACAGCCAACTGGACTCTCCTCGATAACACTGGATAAAGACCCTCCCCCTGATTTCCATTTATCTCCTCAGGATGGAAAACAGCTGGAGTCAGACCAAGCAAGTGAGACTGATCCCGCTTCTCCAGCTCTTTCAAACAGAAGCCCCCACCCCGATACTGAGAGGAACCCAGAGAGTGAACAGTACGACCATGGTAATGAGGAAAGTCAACATATCAAAGAGGAGATGGGGGAAACAAATGGACTTGAGGGGGAGACACAGGATGATGAAAGGCTAGCGTTTGGTAGCTCTATTGGTCCCTTTGTAACTAGAGATGGAGATGAGTATAGTAATTTACTGAGTGGATACACAAGTACCCTATATGATGTTGCCATGGATGCTGTCACTCAGAGCCTTCTGTCATCCATGAGGAGCAACACCAACCCCAGAAAGAAATCTCCTGCATGGAATCATTTCTGTATCTCACCCCGAGACAGTACCAAAGCAATCTGTTTATACTGCATGAAAGAGTTCAGCCGGGGAAAGAACGAGAAAGACCTCAGTACGAGCTGCTTAATGAGGCACGTTCGAAGGGCTCACCCCACTGTGCTTTTACAAGAGGGAGACACATCCTCCAATAATCTGAACAGCTCTTTCGCCTCATCTTCAATACCTCCCTCCCCAAGCTCACCAAAAAACGGAGACTTGACAAATAGCATAATTTCTTCTTCTGCCTCAAAGAACACTTCACCGTCCACCTCCTCAGCTGAAAATTCAGACCTGTCATCCAAAGAAGTGTTACCCAAAGTTGAACCAAAACTAGAACTATATGCCAACAGCAGTGACACTCTCTGCAGCTCACTTTCAGCCTCACATTCCAATGAAAACATCCTTGAAGACATGTCAGACGGAGGGCCAGAGCGCCTCCCAGGGACCCCCAAAAGCTCCAGTTCCCGCCGCAGGTCAGCTGTATGGAAACACTTCTACCTGTCGCCTGCTGACAACTCCAAAGCAGTTTGCATCCACTGCATGAACGAATTCAGTCGGGGTAAAAACGGAAAGGATCTAGGGACGAGCTGTCTGATCCGTCACATGTGGAGGGCTCACAAAGAGGTCGTCATCGAGGAAAACGGACAGGGCAATCACATTCCCCCACCCTATTCAAACCCACCCTCACTGCTGTCCCGCACACAGCTACAGGATCCACTGGAGTTCAAAAAAGAATCCCCTCTTCTTCCATCCTCACCAGAAACCATATCTGATGAACTACCCCAAAGCATGGAGGAAAGCATGGATGTGAAAGAGGATTTTGAAGAGGCTATGCATCTCTCAGGGCTCGAGTCTTCTGTCAGTCTGTCCTTCAAAACTCAAGGTGACGACACACCTTTAACCTCCTCACCGTGCGACCTCTCTGAAGGTCCCAGTCTCAACCAGGATCACTCCGTTTTCCAGCAGAACAAGAAGATTATGAAGCGGGTGAAGTCTGAAGTGTGGCATCATTTCATTGTGTCACCCGTTGACCAGTTAAAAGCACTGTGCCGTTACTGTCCGTGTGTCATCAGTCGGGGGAAACGGGGTGACTTTGGCACAAGCTGTCTGATGAGGCATCTGATGAGACGACATCCAGACGTCCTGAAAAACCAAAAAAGCACAGAGGAGAAGGAGCCCTCCCCTCCTCCCTACACCGGTCTCACAGCCACAGACACAGTTTCAACCAAAGAAACTGAGAGCCCTGTTGCTGAGAAAAAGCCACAAACTCTGCCTGTTTTCAGTAAAAAGACGTCAAAACTGTGGAACCATTTTTCTATTTCCCCTGCCGACCCCACAAAGGTGGTTTGTTTGCACTGTAGCCGCACAATTAGCAGAGGCAAAAAGACTACGAACCTCGGCACCAGCTGCCTGTTCAGGCACATGCAGAGGTTTCATGGACATGTTCTTGAAAGTAACAATCCTAACTCAGGTGATGTGCCATCTGCTGAAATGCACGTTAAACAGGAGCTCATGGACACGTCTGTTTATGACACGGAGCAGACCCAGGAGAGGTTTGACGAACACCACCCGGTTGCCAAAAAAATCACCAAACTTATCGCAGAAATGCTCGCACTGGATCTTCAGCCATCAGCCCTGGTGGAGAATACTGGACTTAACAGACTACTAGAGTACCTCCAGCCTCAGTATTCTCTACCACCTTCTTCTTACTTTACCAGCACTGCCATACCAGACATGTATGAGAGGGTGAAAGACGTGGTTCTGACCCACCTAAAAGAGGCTGAAAGTGGCGTCGTCCACTTCACAACCAGTATCTGGGTCAGCAGCCAAACCAGAGAATATCTGACCCTGTCCGCCCACTGGGCCACGTACGAGTCAAGTGTCAGACCCCAGGGTCAGGACTTCCACTGCTCTGCTCTCCTCAGTGTCTCACAAATAGACTGTGATCATGATATGCATAACATCCCCAAGCAGCTGGAGTATCTATGGGATTCTTGGATCACTTCATCAGGGCTAAAAAAGGGGTTCACTGTAACCGATAACAACACTGTCAGGAACACTTTAGAGGACCATGGCCATGTCACCATGCAGTGTTTTGGACACACACTAGACCTCATAGTAAGCGAAGCCATAAAGAGCCAGAGAATGGTTCAGAACCTCCTGAGTATTGCACGCAAGATCTGTGAGCGTGTGCACCGCTCAGCAACAGCCAAGGAGAAACTGTCCGAGCTACAGAGGGTCCACCAGCTGCCAGAGAACCAACTCATCCAGGATGTCCCCTCCAAGTGGAGAACCTCCTTCTTCATGCTGGAACGGCTTGTAGAGCAGAAGAAAGCAGTTGATGAACTGTCCATCGAGTGCAACTTCAGGGAAATGATCAGCTGTGATCAGTGGGAGGTGATGCTGTCAGTCTGCAATGCACTGAAACCGTTTGAAGTCGCCTACAGGGAGATGAGCAACCGCACTGCCACGCTGGGACAAGTGATCCCTCTCATCCACATCCTCAACAGAAAGATAGACCTGCTGTTTGATGAGACCGTGGGCATAGACAACATGCTCAAATCTCTAAAGGAAGCCATGGTAAGCAGGATGTCCGCAACGCTGCATGACCCACGATACACCTGGGCTACTATGCTGGACCCACGATACAAGACGTCTTTGTTCACAGAGGAGGAAGCAGAGCAGTGTAAACAAGATCTAATCCGGGAGCTGGACTCGTCGTCTTCTACCTCAGTTAAGTCTCCGCTGCCCAATGGCTGTAAAGAGGCCTCTGCCTCAACCAACACCCCAAACTCAAACAAGGACAACCTCTGGTCCCTAATGGCTGATATCCGGCAGAAAATAAAGCACGAGGAGAAGCCAAAGTCCTCAGAGCTAGCAGTGCTGGAGTACCTTGAGGAGGATATACTTGATCAAAGCTGTGACCCCCTCGACTACTGGAACCTGAAAAAGTTCCTGTGGCCTGACCTTGCCAAAGTAGCCGCCCGTTATGTGGGCTGCCCTCCCAGCATCGTCCCAGCAGAGACACTGTTCAGCACAGCCAGCGTCAACTGTGCCCTAAATCAGCCGAGGCCTTTGCTGGAAAACATGGAGGGTCTGCTATTCCTCAAGGTTAACCTCCCTCTGATTTATTACCAGTACTGAGTGTTCGCTTGAAAACTCTATCAAGGACCAAGTTGCGTAGCTGTGAATGGGGATGTTGAGAAAATGTAAAATATGGATTTATACACTGATTTTTGTGGAGGCCAGATTGAGGTGTTATGTGTTGTGTACTACTGTTAAACACTTTGGAGCTGTTGTGATGAGAGTCTCAGTCAGAGTGTATCAGGGAGGGAGGGTTTTCTTCTAGCCGTAGGGGTTGATGGTTCTGTGTTTGCTTGTAAATTCATGTTTTCGTTCTGTGTCTACTCTCTCCTTGTGCCTTATCCAAAACTACTTCAGGTCAAAATGCTGTAAATATTTTGTTAAGATGCGTAAATCACTTCAGGATGCTTTTTGATAATGATGTATTAAAGATAGATTCAGAGTTGTTTTCTGGATGAAAACATGGCCCAAAAACAAATGCTGTGACTGAAAGATGTGTTAAGTTAATGTTATTTAATTCTCATTGTGAACTTGTGGCTCATGGTACTGTCTTTTAGAAATAGACCTTTTTTTACTTGCTGAAATGTTTTTAATAAGATCATGTATGATGACGTTGCTGTATTTTCAGAATAAGCAGTTTGTTTGGGAAGTATAATTTGTTTCTGAAGCACAATTTAAGTTTATGTCCAGGGGATTAAATTATGGGTTTATTATGAGTAAACGATGTACTGTACATTTTATATGAAATAACTTCTGAACTTAATTTGATAAATGTTTTAGCATTGAGACTGGAACCATGCAAATTTTGTGGTCATTTGTAAATAAAGGTTTTCCTTATGCAGCCTCACAGAAAGTTCTTTATTAGTTGTCATTTGCTGCTAGAACTGAAATCTCATCAAGTGTTTGTGCTTTATATTAGAAAAAAAAATATTTTTAGACTTAATGAGCCACATGCAGCTTACCAGTTCAAGAAAATGTCATGTTTCAAGATATAAGACAAATATGATGCCTTTACGGATTATTTCACTATTCTTAGTATAAGGAAGAAGACCGGTTCATTGACCCCATCGGCAGATTTATTATACTCTGCATACAAATAATTCATCATTTTTGCTGTAATATTTTGAAATCAGACATTCTCAGGACTCATCTGAAAGATGTGACTAACATGAAGGCTGATAAGACTAAATAATATTACTCAAACATTGATTGGATTTTAGTTTCTGCAGGTAGAAGAATGTTTGAATGCACATGTTAAAAGAATGTCATCTGCAGACTTTAAAGAAAAAAAATCACAGCTGGATTTTCCTCCTGATCACTTTTATTCATCCATAAAGTGAATCTACTAAAATGTAGAAATCTTTGTCTAATATACAGATAATGGTTGTCTGTTAAATACTTCACATTTTTTATCTTATACACATGGGACACTGATCATCATACATGAGTAAGGGAAAAAAAACAACACATTAATCCTCACAAAAGTAAAATATTTGGTCAGATAGCACTCCAGATTCTCTCACATCAGACATCTGCCTTTACTTTGGTCACTGATAAAATTCATCCTTACACCACTCTTTCTGTCAGAGTCTCTCTATTATTTGTTCAGTCTCAGTCTTTTTCTCCATCAGCACAGTTTTTGGCTCAAACCGCACACTGACAGGGGGGAAGTGAGGCAAGTGGAAGGCCATGTGGCTGTAACCTTTGATGAAGGCCAGGGGCTGGTAAGTGTCATGGAGCAGCTGGATCTTTGTGATGTTTGCCTCCATCAGTAGGTGAGAGTACAGTTTAAAGTCAGGGTCTGTCACACTCAGGTCCTCTCGTTTGTCATATCTGTTTCAGAGACAGAAGACAACATGAATGAAGTGATAATATTTCATGCATTCAGGTTTGCACAGTGGGAAATCTGCTGTATGTACCTCCAGTTTCTGTTCTGCTCCAAGAAACGTGACACTCCAGTTTCAGCTGCATATGAGTCGATATGAACAAAGACATCTGAGGGGACAAAAGTATTCTTTAAGCACATATACTAACCAATTAGTAGAGTTTCATATCTTGGCACCCAGTTTTTTTCTATTTATATAATGGCTCAGGTAAATGATTTAAATCTATGATAAAATAAACAGGGATGTGAGATATTATCTGCCTGTTATCATTATCAGCCGATGTTGGCTTTAAAATGAACTATCAGTTGTCGGCCCACACTTTGATATCTGCTGATATAATACAATGAGCTTCCTTCTTCTTTATTAAAAACCCAGCTTCAGTGCCATGTCCTCAGCGCAGAGACAACATGAGCAGCACAACTTGTGAACAGAGGTTGTTTCCTCACTGTTAATTGTGAAGTTGTCCAAATGGTCCCTGGTTGTAAGTATTGTTATGATTGACTCATGGAGAGTATTAAGTATTGAATTAGTTTGCACAAAAAATGAATAACATAAAACAAATGTGCTAAGAGTATGTACCATATCACTGTATGCTAATTCCATTAAAGAAAAGAGGTGATCTCTGCAATTAGGTGTGCAGGAAAAAAATATTGGTTTTTGGAATTGGTAATCTGCAAAATACATTGTAATATCAGAAAATTGGATATTGTAAAATTAAACACCTTCATCTCTAGGGATAAGTTCACATCTCTTGAAATAAATGTTGAAAGATTATAAACTCAGAGGCACCACAAAACAATGATCAAATTCAACCTGTCAGCATCTGCCACATTGTTACAATTTTTACTAGGTTTTGATTAGTTAGCCTTTCATAAAAAGAGGAGGGGTGAATGATGCATGTGATCTTGCGAAATAGAAACACTGAAAAAGATTCCCACCCGCTGTGTGTGGCAACAGTCTATGGAGCTCCTGCATCCCTCTGCCGCCTGGGTAGTTGTGATGAGAAACATAGAGACAAAAGCTGGTGTACGCTGCGTTGGTCAGCAGCTGGCCAACCACCACTGCAGAGCCCAGTTTATACATCCAGGACTTCTGATAGTTGCACAAACTGGAGGACAAGACGAGGACAACATGAAGACACGTTTTTAAATTCTCACAGACACAGCTGTCAAACTAACGTGTGTGCATGGCCAGACTCACTATATCAAGAGCATTTCATATTTTATGTCTGTTTTTTCTCCTCTTACAAATAAGTGAATTCTCACCTCAGAAATGTCCCCCAAAGAAAAAAAGAGTGTTGTGTATTTTTGTCGGTTAAAGCGTTGTGTTGATGTGTTGGACTCACATAAGAGAGCAGCCTCTAGCAGCCACCAGGCTGAGCACAGGGAATGTGTAAATGATGAAGCGCATCTCCTTGTGAGGCAGCAGAGAGTAGATGAGGATGAAGCCCACAGCAGGAAGCAGCAACAGACGCATTCGCCTGTCGATGAGTCCCAGGGGGACAAAGGGCAGAGTGCAGCCCAAAGCTCGAGGCAGAGCCGAGTAAAAGTACCAAAGAAAAGGAGAGGTTTACTGGGGAAGAGAGTCAAGGAACATTTTCAGTCTTAGCAGAAGGATAAAGTGGAGGCACATGATGGTTAGAACATGAGGGAGAGTGTTCTGTGTGGATTAAAGGATATTCCCCAGTTTGAGCTTTTGTTGAGAACAGTGTTGTACCAGAGAACCTGACCTTCAGGCCACAAGAGCTTCCTCCAGAATAAACTGTCAATGCCCACAGTCAGAGCTGCAAGAGAGCGTCATACAGCAGCGTTGATTTATTGTTTAACAAATTATAAGCTTTTCTTTATGTACTTGTTACCCACCCAGAGACACAACCCCAGCAGGGACAGCGTAGTAAAGCAGCTGCAGCAGTCCCAGCCTCCGGCTCAGCAGTGATATCAGCAACATGAGCCCCATGAGGATGCTGAGCTCGGAGCGAAACACGATGATGGCTAAAGCTGACATGCTGATGAAGAGGCCATGTTTCTGAGCCATCCATGATGTAAACGCTAGAAGAACTGAGACAGAAAAGAAATATCATCACAGCATCTGATGGAAACAGTTGAATGGAAATTCATTCCTTGGATTATTAGAATTATCTCTCACCTAGTGGCAGCGCAAACACATTAGGCAAAGTTCTGGTGCTGTAGAACATGAAGTGGAACTGAGAGGCACACATAAGACAGAAGAGACCTGCCACTGTGGAGCCAAACTGCCTCCTGACTTCCTTCTGCATGTGCCACAGTGCACCGATCACACACATCCCCAGGGAGGCTCGGACTGCACACACAACAGCAGGACAGCAGACGTTTTTGACTATTTGATAGTTAAAAAATATCGTTCGGATTAAAATGAACAGATACGAGTGCTATACCTGTCACCTGAATGAACAGTTTTGGTGCATCCAGCAGAGAGGACAGGAACACAGCTGGGGAGCAGAGCAGGGAGAGGAAAAGGGGGCCGAGGAAAGTCCGGGGCACCACACCAGGGAACTCATGATGATCATACTGAGAGACAGGGAGACATTATAACCAGGTAACAATGTTAATCTGTGTGTAAAGGGCTCCAAAACACTTCGAACATGAATCGTGAGGCTGAGAACAAAAGTCAAAGTCTTGCATCAAAAGAGAAGCAGCCACTTGTACCAAACTGAGGAACGTTGAGCGTCTTGTGAAGTTATATTTTAGTAAAGGTTTCACAAATAAGGAAAACCTTTATCTTTTTGCATATAAAAATCACATTTTCATGCAAGATACTGGATAATCTCATTTCTTCCTTTTCTAGTAGGCAGACAACTGATCTTCTGATACAATCTTTCAGGATACAGTTTGTGTTTTGAACGATTCATGAATTTTATCTTGATAATGTATGACTCTAATCTCACAAATCTATGACTTTATTCTCTTTAATGTTAGTTAATGTCTTTATTATCTTAAATTTGTAACTTTATTGCTGTAAATTTACAATTTTATTATGGTCAATTTATGACTTTATTCTCAAATTTACTACCTCATTATACTAAGTTTATGACTTTCTGCTTGTAAATCTATGAGTAATTCTCGTAGATTTAGGACTTCATTCTTGTAAATTAAGGAATTTTATCTCTTAAATTTACAACTTTATTCTTGTCAACTTATGATTTTATTTACAGAAATTTACAATTTTATTCTCCCAATTTTAGTCTTGTAACTTTAAGACTTCACTAGTAAATTTATGACGTAATTCTCATTAAATTATGAGATGAATCCATTTTTTTTTTTCCTAAGTGGCACTAATCCTAGGTCTTGGAGAGAGTGTTATAATAATAATAATAATGGTTAATAAATAAAAACATGTCCTCTCAGTGTGAAATCCAAAATGTAGAGAAATTACCTGACTTCATGCTAACATTTATGTACAACGATAAAAATCAATGTTCAGGATCTCAACATTTCAAACATGTTTTGTTGATGTTTAGCTGCTAGCATGATAAGATAAAACTGTGATTCAGTGAGACAGAAACTACATCCAGAACTGTTTCCTCTTATTACTACTTCACATTAGAAATGATGTACAGAGCAGAGAGGGTGAATTAACTAACAAACCAAGCCACTTAGAGTCTTTTCCAGCACAGAGCCTGTATAACAGGTGTTCGTCCTGTCCTGTTAGATCATGTCTCATTCATCCAGTCTGCAGGCTGAACCCACCTTGTCAAAGTCCAGTCTGTGGTACAGAAGATCGTGCACCGCCTGCAGGTTAAAGCTCTCCTCCACTTTAGTGAAGGGACAGATACACAGATGCAGGAGAGAGACAGAGATAAGTAAAAACAGCAGAGGGAAACCCAACACAAGCCTTTTCTCAGCCATGACAGCTGAGAAACGATAATCACTTCCGGTCAAGACAGGAAGACTCGCTTAGTGAGCTCACGTCAGCCAAAGAAAAATATATATGATATTTCACATACAAATAACTGTTTTATGTCATTTTTATTTCATAAGTAACAACCAAGAATAAAAATAAGATTTTTTTCGATTAATTTAATCCGTTTTCATGAATTTTCCACGTGCGGTAGAGGCGAGTAGTCCCGCGCGTGGCGGGCAGTGATTGGTTATATGGTTGATGGGCAGGGACTGACAGCCAATCATCGTGAGCCACACTGCGATCAAGAGGCTGACGCGGAAATCTGAACCAGCTCGTTTTTCTAGCACCCGGCATGTAAATAAGGCTGTGCAGCTCTTTGCATTCAAAGTGATCTGTGGATATATAGCTGATTAAAACGGTGTTTTAGCAGCTACGAGGGGAAAAGTCAAACCTGCCTGCTGGAGCCTGGAGCCTGTGTCCTGATATGAAAGTGTGTTGATCGACAGAGATGCTGTCCACTGCTCCAAACCTGCTTCTATTGTCTTTTATTACTCTGTCTGTACTTTCTCATGTTACTGAAGCCAAGAAGGATTTAAAGAGCGCCTGTTCGACATGCAAACAGATCAGTGAAAACTTTGAAAAGGTAAGAAAGCTCCATGATCACACTAACATGTTCCTGCTGGTGTGATGTCTTGTCTGTTTCTTTAAGGCTGTCTCTGATTTATCTTGGGCCCACCAGTTCCTGTTATGATCATTTCTTCTGTCTTAATTTCAGGGGTTTGACAGGACAGCAAAGCAGAACTTTGGAGGAGGAAACACAGCCTGGGAGGAGAGGAAGCTGTCCAAATATGAGACCAGGTAGGACAGAGCATCCTGTCTGTGCAAATACAGGTCACCCTGCCCTTACATCACCCATAACATCACCCATCACATCACTCAGCTTATTAAACATCAGATCAAACATCAGAACAAGCATAAGGGCTTGTGTTTGCCTTCCACCTCAGCTGCAGGTTTCTGCACTGTAGTGATGAAGTTAATGTTTTGAGACAAGTGGCATAATTCAACTGCTTTGTTCCTGACCTGCTTTTGTCACAGTTGAACTTCCAAAGTGCAAGATTTATCAGATATTTACTCATGTCGCAAGAAACACATGATATGTTCATGCAGTCTGACTTTATGAAACACATCTTTGCATGTCACACCTTTGATGTCACGTCACGCACTAATTTTCATTCTTTCACCTCCTGACGTGTTTGTCACCTGCTTTCCTCATAGTGAGATTCGTCTCATGGAGATCCTGGAGGGGCTGTGTGAGAGCAGCAGCTTTGAATGCAACCGTATGTTAGAGGAGCATGAAGATCATTTAGAGACGTGGTGGTTTAAAAGGTGAGTGGTGACCATTGTTAATGTTTTCAGATTTTTCAGAGCAGGGTTTGTTAATGTTTTGTTTTTCTTTTTCTCCGCGGGACAAGGAGGAGATGTAGAGTGAATACTGTCTTACAAGCTGCTAATATAAATTGTCATCTGCATCCTAGCTTGGCAGTCTGTGACTTTGGGTCACTGTTTGCACTTGTACATCCAGCTATTAACCAGAGAGCACTTTGTGGTCCATAAACAGACAAAAAGTAATCCTGAATGGGTCTCATTGAGTGACACACATGTTATAAGTGGGTTGGAACACAGCAGGATCCCCCAACCATCAACTAAATTTGTAGTGTTTTTGGTCTCATATTTCATTCAAGGTGGCATTAAAAAGGTCTTGAAAAGTCTTGAATTTGACATTACGAAACCTGCAGGTACCCTGTATCTAATGAGGAATAATTTCACTTGGTAATAACGGTAAACCTGACTTTTTGCCCTGATGCAGGAAAAGCAAACATCCTGACCTTCATAAATGGTTCTGCATAGAAACCATTAAAGTGTGCTGTCCCAAAGGAACATTTGGACCTGACTGCAATGGTAAGAAGTTTTTTCACAGCCCACTTGTTGTGTGAATTGTTTCCAATTTTGTCACATACTATAATTGAACTTTTGTCTCTCTGCTGTTGGTTTTACATCTTCACAGACTGTGTGGGAGGCTCAGAGAGACCCTGTCATGGAAATGGAAATTGTGACGGTGATGGAACTCGTGGAGGAGATGGTCAGTGCAGCTGTGATCACGCTTATAAAGGAGAATTCTGTCTGGACTGCATCGATGGATACTTCAATGAAGTGAGGAACGACACCTTTTCTTTGTGCACAGGTACAGTTCGTCACACAAAGCATGAACATGCAGCCACTTCTGCTTTATGGTGTAACTTTAAACAAAGGTAGAAACATGAGCCTCACATCAGCTGTGAACCTGAACCTGTCTGTGATTCCATCAGAATGCCACTCCTCCTGCAAAACCTGCACTGGAGCCACCAGTCAGGACTGTGATGAGTGCAAAGACGGCTGGGAGGAGGATGATCAGGAAGCTTGTGTTGGTAAGAAACATAAGAACTTAGTAATAAATCTACAGCTGATGTCATTTATAGACTGTTTTGCAGCCACATTTGAGAATCAGTCACTGGTAGATTGTTTTTCAAACTGTTGGGTCTATAAATATAAAGCTCTTTATCACAGAGCTTTTGACAGATAGAAGCATGTTCTCAGCTGTTTCTTTTATCTCGTCACTTTGCGATAATAGCATCAATCTTTAGGACATAATCTGTACACAATTTACCTCACTGAAGGCCATGTGTCACGTCACAGATGTAAACGAGTGCTCTAAAGACGAGTCTCCATGTAAAGAAGATCAATACTGCCTGAACACAGAGGGGTCCTACTCCTGCAAAGGTAAGAAAACGTGAGGGGAAAGGATCTTTACTTCTATTGTATTTAAGGAAGAAAAGGTTTAAAAGCCCTCCAACACATCCTGGATCACATCTCAAAAAAGTCCCCAGTAAGAGCATCTACAGCCTGGTTCCTCTTCCTCAAGTCTGTTTTTTAAACGCTGACAGAGAGCAGCTCTCTCAGACCTGAACCCTCCAGCAGCAGAGTCCAGGCTGTAGGACCTAAAACTCCTTTATTCTCTCCCATTAGAAGACAGACTCTGAATGTGGAGAGAGTGCTCATCACTCTGTTTGCTCAACACCTTGGTTTGGTAATTTCAGACTTGGCAGGAGGAATGAGGAAATGATCAGTAAAACTTGACAAACACACTTTTTTTTACCAGAGAGCTCAGAGTGTCTCCAAAGCTTCCTTTTTATAGTTTATATTCTTACATCATTTGTATTTATGCTGATAGGTATTGCACTACATAAAAACACATTTCAGTATGTTTTCCTTTTATAATTTTCCTTCATTTATGACTGTATGATCCATGAATTCATCCTACTGTAAGTTTCCCTCTGTTTGTGTCATTAACAATTTTGACAATAGTAATAATAATCCATAATCCAACAGGTTAAAAATGATGTACAAATTGTTGTGTTTTGTTTTTATTTAGACTTTACACAATGTCCTAACTTTATTAGTTGTAATGATACTGATGTTAAGAAATAATGATTTTTGTGTCTTTTTGTCCTTCAGCCTGTGACAAAGAGTGTTCTGGCTGCACTGGAGCTGGTCCTGATAACTGTAAAGCTTGTTCCACTGGGTTTGAAGAAAAAGAGGGCACCTGCACAGGTATGTTTGTAAAGTCGAATTTATGTTTGCCTTTATGTCGTACTACAAGCCAAAAGTCTGACTAATACACATCAATGGTCATAGTATGAGGAGACTAATATAAGGTTGTTTATTTATTTTTTCAATTCAGAATAAATAACAACACTGCAAAAACTGAAATCTAAGCAAGTCATTATGTCTTATTTTTAGTCAAATTTGTCTTACTATTCTTGATTTGAGCCACATTTACTATACAAGGTCATAAAAATGTCTCATTTCAAGTTTTTTAAAGACAAAAATGAGGCATCAATTGCTTGTAACACGTAAAAAAAAAATCTGCCAATGGGATAAGATAAAAGATTCTTGGTTTAAGACATCTTTCTAATTTCAAGAAACTTCCCGGGTGAATTGGTCTTATCCCATTGGCAATTTTTTTTTCTTTCAAAATCTCTTTTAATGAAACACAAACAGATAGTTAACAGGATGCACATGAAACACAGTCCCTGACATCAGGTTGCGTTATAAATGAGCACCAAATGCAGCTAGCAATCCCGTCCACACAGAAAAAAAGGGACAGATGCACAGAAGAAAGACATTACATGTAAACACAAATAGCACGTAGCTGCACATGGTAAATAGATGAGGCACTGATATAAAGGATCAGCCTGTGTTGCTGTTTTACTTTTTTACATTAATGATAATGACAATAGGAAAAAGGTAGGAATAAGCGAGAAAAAAACAAACAAACAAAAAACAGGTAAACAAAACAAACAAACAAAACAAGGCAGATTTTTTTTGACTTGTTACAAGCAATTTATACCTAATTTTTGTCTTAAAAAAACTTGAAATAAGACATTTGTATGACCTGATCTGGTGAATGTGGCTCAAATTAAGAACAATAAGACAATTTTTACTACAAATAAGACAGAATGATTTGATTAGATTTCAGTTTTTGCAGTGAATGCCTGACCTTTCTCTCTTTTCTGAGATCCAGTGACCTGACAGGAAAATAATCATTTTTAAGAGTTTTTAACCATACATTTTTATCTTTAACGTCTTTAAACAAACATCTGCTGATCTGGTTGGAGCAAAAGTTCACTAAAATATTGTCCCACTCAGTATGACGATTGATTTGCTGTTCTGATGAATGTAATCAGACAAGAAAAGTCTGTTCAGCTCAGTCATGGTATGATTTTTTCTTCATGTGCTCAGATATTGACGAGTGCTCACAGACAGAGCCCGTGTGCTCTGAAGAAAACCAACAGTGCGTCAACTCCAAAGGCAGCTACTCCTGCATCTGCTCTGTGGGATTTGAGGAGGAAGATGGGAAGTGTGTCCAAACGCAGGAACCAGGTAAGGATGAGTGTTGATAGGGACTGAAATCACGTGATTGGTGCAGGGCAGGTCACAAACTTAAGTCTCAGTGATGTTTTTTCAGGGGTTATAACACTGGCTTTGACTAAGTGTAAGCTAACCTTGAAACTAGAGAACAGGCCACAGTGAGCTTTCTGACAAACACCTGTGATGCCTCAAAGAGCAGCCAGGCACTGAAGGATGCTGAACTCTGAGCCTTAAAATAATCCAACAGGATGAAGTCTATCAGTTCATAATCTCTGTTTATTATGAATGAAGACATTGAATTTGTGTAATTCGTAATCCTGACAGTTTGCACTTCTGAGTTTCATTGTCAATACTCAAGGTTGCCCCCGTGGTAAAATATCCAATATAAAGCAATGAACTGTTTATTATTTCATCCAATAAAATATTTTACTACTGCAGCTTTTGTATTAAAGGAAAGGTTGGTCATTAAGAGTCACAGCTATGAAGACACAAAAATAACATCATATTTTTGTAAATCATGTTTTGTATGCTGTGTGGTTCATTTCTGCTTCCTGTCAGCAGAGAACGGAGACGATCCATCCGCTGACACAAACACAGCCCCTCACCAAGAGCTCTGATGTAAAAACTGGGACCAGTGGGAGGAGTCAGAAGGACGTCCTGAGACTTCTGCCATTTTAAACTTTTCCACCACATGCACTTAAAGAACCATCTGCACTTGGAACCAACAGAAACAGACAGACATTCATGCAGCCATGGATCTTGGAGTAACGGACAGGAAGAGACGTTTCATGCTCTCAGGATGCAGGATGTTGCTTCTTTGTGGTGGGCTCAAAAAACCACTTCTCTTTATTTGTTGTACGGTTTTAAAAATTACAGGTGTTTCAATAAAAATGTTAAATTTATCAAACACATCAACCAACCTGTTTGTTCACAGTTTTTCTCAGTTGCTTTGGTGCAAATCTCAAATCATCATTAACATTTACCCAACAGTTGGTGGATTTCTCAAAACAATTAGTACTCATTGCAAAACCTCGTTGATAACCTGCAAAAGCATGTCACTTGTTGAAATTAAATAGTTCATTCTTTAAAATAAGTATTCATGTCACTAAAAGAGCCAGTTTCTTAAAGATGAAAAATCCTGACACCGTTGTTTGTGAACAAGATATTTCAGTTAAGTTACATGACTGTGTTTAGCAAGGAATCTGAGTACAAGACACTAAATACATGTTTTTTGTTTTGTTTTGTTTTTTGTTCTTTTACATTTTCTCTGTTTCATCCACAAGTCATTTCAATCAGGAGGTACTTAGACTTCAGAAATATTATGAAGGGATTTAATGTTACAGATGCACAATTATAGTTTGGCGGTTAGACTCCCTTGAACATAGAAAATGAATGTGTAGGGGAAACAATAATGTGACAAATTATGAAAATCCCCTGATGGAGTCTTGACACTGGTGGCAGTAAAGAGTCTTTTGGAGAACTGGATCCCGATGAGGATTGGAGAGCTGGTTCCTGTTGAGGATGAGGATGACATTTAAAATCTGACAGCTATGAGTTGATTGGTTTATGAGTGACAGCTGTGACGATGTGATTGGATAGAGAAAATCTTGCACTCCCCCTGGTCAGCTGATGAGAAAGCGCGGGAGTGAATGAATGAGCAGAAAGAGAGTGTGAGCCCATAGACAGTCTTCCTGACTGAATTTACGCTAAGCTTCATTTCTTTTGTAACCACACTTTGTCTCAGCTTCATGCATTGTTTATAAAAAACCATTACACACATGACTTCCTCTTGTTGCAGAGTAAAAAGTTTCCTCTTCCATTTTTGCAGGTTATCCTGCAATCCTGTGTGGAGCAGAGTAAAACTACAGTAATATACAGTAAACATGAGATATACTACACAAACCCATGTTGGTAGTGTATGATAAGAGTGGCTCCTACTTTTAAAGTTCTGCAGCACAGTATCATTCTGTAAATATGGATTTTTTTGTGTGTGTGTGTGTGAATCTGTGCTGCAGTAAAGCTGTGTGTCTCAATTTAAAATGTAAAAAGTGAGAAGTTCTTGTCCCACTGTACGCTTCCCTTCAACCAGCCTCAGTCACAGTGAGGTCATGATTGAGGACATTGTCCACAGTTCTGGCCCTAATGTCATCAGGAATCTGCCTCTACATTCTCTCCCTGTTTTCTCCTCTTCCTCCCCACATTCACTCCTCTTTCAGCATTCTGACCTTCTATTTCTGTGTCACAGTGTTAGTGTTAGAAATAGTACAAACCATGTCCTGCTTGGTTCATAAACGTGAGTCACATGAGGGTTTATGGGATTCAGCTTTGAGTGACTGGAGAATTGGTTCATCATTCACACACCGTTCCTCATCAGTGGAAGTTGAGGTTCACCTGAGAGAAATGTCCCTTCGACCCTTGAGTAGCATGATATAAGCCAATGATAATGTAGCAGAGCAATTTATAAATATATAAAATAAATAAAAGCTATTGATACATGTCCAAAAGTATTTGCAATTTGTTGTAAGGACTGAGAAACTGCTACTGTGCTGTGAACAAATGACTAAAAGAGGCTGAACTAAAGGTTATGAGAATGTTAATTCTGATCGGTAAAATGTAACAAAGCAACTGAGAAAATAACTGTAATCATGCAGTGAGCATAAACTAAAGCAGGTGGATCATATTGCAGTGATTATAGACGACCACATGGGGGCAGTCCAACCATGTGTAGTGTAGAGCTCAGTCGCATGAAGCCAAATGTCCCACTTACATTGATTTAGAGAGCCACAGAGTGAGTATTTCTCTGGTTTCAATCATCTTTCATGCTGAGTATCTTTCTAAAACCTTCACGCTCAATCAGATCTGACCCTTTTTATCCTCAGGATCCACTCCTGCATGTCTCACCTCCTCAAACAGAGTATTTCTGCCATCACTCTGTTCAGTGTTTTGGGACCTCTACTTCCCTGCTATCTCACTCTCTGTTGACCCTCCTCAGGACCCACCTGGGTGTGTTAGTCTAACCCGGGTCTCTGGGTGCAGTACAGTGCTCCAGCCTCCTGAAATATGATGTCAGCTGTTTTGACTGGACGGTGATGCCAAAGTGGAGGAGCAGCTTGTCTGGACCTGTCTGAGCTGGTCGTGAGGCAGCAGAGATGCAATCGTTCCCCTGGAGTCCCTCCAACCTCTCACTCACTCACTCACTCAGAGGAAAGCTTTTATCAGGAGAAAGTCCTGTAAACTGATCTTTTAGAGAAGAGAGAACACACTGAGAGCTGTTTCAGAGTCCTCATCTGAACCACATAAAAAGAAATTCTGGTTTTATCCCAAACATGCAGGAATATCAGCAAGCTCTGACACATTTTAACACCAGTTATTAAAAATTAGACCTTCTTCATCTACACTTCAAACCTGCTGTAAGTGCTCATGTGCTTTAATAAAGCAGCTTTGTTGTGTTTAAACCTGTCTATCCTCATACTGAGAGAAGTCTGCAGTCAGCTGGACTTTTGTCAAGTCATTCATTGAAAGATGTCTCTTGTCAGAGGCCGGTTCCCTACGTTCAGAGCACATTGACCTATCCTAATGTGACCATATGAAAGACTACTACAGGCTTATTGTTCAGGTGCAGTGTGTAGAAGTTGGCAGCATTTGGCCAAACATAAACGGTGGAAATTGGATGTAATGTTTATATACTGTACTTGAAATATTTTAAAATAAGTGAACAATAATCCCCATAAAAATTCCATTTTCTTTTACTTAAGCTGAAAAAAAAGCTTTTGGAATTTCCATTATTGTGGGTCCCGTTCACAAAAGCAGACATAACAAACCACCATGTTTGTCTACGGCAGATTTTAGACAAGAAAGAGTGAAACAGTTTTCAAAACAAGCGTGGACACCAGTCCTGAATTCTACCTGAGAGGGGGGCGGAGAAGAGGAGAGAAGAGGGGTTGTTGTTTTCACAGTAGAAAAGGAAGACAGTAGTTTTTGTTGTTGTTAAAGAAACAGAAGAAGAGTCTTTCTTGTTTTGCACAAAAGAATTCACACTGACTGTATTTTTTCGAGAATCTCAAACGTGTCACATGTGCCTGACTCCATCATATTTCTATCAAAAAAGATCGAAAAGAAATGAATTGAAATGGGGGCAGACAACAACTAAAAAGAGAGTTAACATGGGTGAAGAGTTTCTACTCTGGAAGTCATCAGTGAAAAAGTTCAGTTTGAAGGATGAAACCTCTGAAGTTGTCTGTTTAATGGCAAATTAGGGAGACCAACTGCTCTTTTTGACTGGGTATGTCCTTCTTATGATGGAAAATTATGTATGAAGGGTTTTGACAAAAAATTTCCAAAAATGTCAGGATTTTGTTCAGCTTGTTCAACAGATCATGATTACTTTTAGTAAAGTGCTGCAGTGAGACATTGGCATTATTCTGATGCACCAACCTATCAAGATGTTGAGCATGTACGCTGCGACATGAGGCAAAAGATCTGAGCCACTCCATCTCTCAGATCAAAACAGAAAACCCGCTCTGACTGCCTGTGCTGCGCAAAGCCTTGAAGCATGGCAGTGCTTTAACTGACTAACTGCAGAAAAATGCAGATTACCTCTTTTTTTTCTTTTTATTTAACAAAGACTTGAGATGCCTTGAATTTTTTGCACAAGATAAATAAATGTTTGTGCAATGGCCTGACTTTATTGCTAATGGAAGCATGTTGTGAGGCTTGTGTTTATGTTACAGAGAATTTTCACAACAAACAAAGAAACAGGAATATTTCTCATGAATGTGTTGTTAATAAAAGGCTAGCACTGTAAAAGCTAAGATAAGTTATCAGAGGGTTCTGCTGCCTTTGTGGAGCTTTCATCCGTTGTTTCTCCAGCTATGACAGATGTCTCTAGTCTTTACTTCACTTGATGTTGTTGTTGTAAATGATGCCATCTTCGTGTTCGCATTTAGTCTGCATAGGCTTCCATTCCTTGGTGATGTGAAGTTTTAGTAATACGTGAGCTCACTCTAAAACCTGAACCCTAGATGTCGCTAAAAATCCAATTTCTGCAAACTGCACCCCTAACAGCTTAAACAAACATTAAATGTGTCATTCAAGAAGTGAGGTTCAGAGATCCTGACTGTTTGATTTCTGTCTTTGTTATGGTTGATCTGACTGATCCCTGGAGTGGGTTTACCATCCAACCTGGAACAAACTGCAACTATTAAGTCCATGTCCCACACAACATGCATAAATTGTTCAAAGTGTCTCTTTTCTGAAATCAAACTAAGGCTCAACATTTGTGTTATGAGACCAACATGAACACTTTCCGTCTGATCAAATGTGTTTATCTCCTGAAGTTAAATGTGGAAGCTGTTTGTTTCAATAAGAGAAGGGTTTGGCAGATGACAAGTAGTATGAAAAGGAATTAGCATGAGTCAGCAAAATGACTAACACATGAGTAAGCGTTCAGCACCTTTCGAGGTGAGTGTAGCCGTCATTAGAGAGAGAGGAAATATCCGAAATGATGCTTCATCGCTCAAAGATGAGATTTCACTGCCTACATAAGATAATCCTGGAAAGTTTGGGCTCATATAGCAGCCTGCTGAGGCTGAGGTTAGCATGAGTAACCACTTCAGCTTTGCAGAGATATATCTCTGTTTCCACAAACACAGCGCAGGCTCTGATATCTGATGATTCAAGCTGCAGGAAGATGATGGACCCAACCTTTCCATCAGCCTACACCTCAACGTGAGCCTGAAACAGTTTCTGTTCTCTCTCCAGCTTCAGGTCAGCTCAAACATCTGAGTGAGACTTTTAAAAATCATTATGTTTTATTTTTGGGTGAAAAGTTTCACAGCTGGGAGCTAAAGTCAGATATAACAGTAAAAGTGTTTGTGAGAGATGGATCTGTACTTCAGTTCAACAAAGGATTAGAGCCACGCTAGAAAATAAAAATTAATGTGCAGATTAATCCCATGAATTTACTAGAATAAAGTCTAGATTTATGAAAATAAACTTATTTAAGTCTAAAGCTTGGTTATCAGCAGAGCAGCCACATGTACCAAAATGAGGAACATGGAGCACCTTGTGAAACTGCTAAAAAAATGAAGGGAACACTCAAACAACACATCTTGGATCTCAGTTAATGAAACATTGCAGTTGAAAATCTCCCACCCAATCACCTCCCAGACTTGGATTAAAGCATCAGTCGACTCCTGGACAGTCTGTGGTACAATGTGGCTTCGGTGGATGGAATGAGACATGATGTCCCAGATGTGCTCAGTTGGATTCAGGTCTGGAAACGGGGAAGACCAGTCCATAGCATCAGTACCTTCATCATGGAGGAACTGCTGATACACTTCAGCCACATGAGGTCTGGTATTGTCCCGCATTAGAAGGAACTCAGGGCCTACTGCACCATCATATGGTCTCACAATGGGTCTGAGGATCATCCTGGTACCTAATGGCAGTCAGGAACCTCTGGATAGCACATGGGAGGCTGCGCAGCCATCCAAAGAAATGCCACCCCACACCATCATGCTGGAGGATGTTACAGGCAGAATATTGTTCTTCACGGTGTCTCTCGACCCCATCACATCTGTCATATGCTCAATCTGAACCTGCTCTCACTTGGCACCAATGGCCAACCTGCCAATATTGGTGTTCTCTGGCAAAAGCCAATCACCCTGCACGGTGTTGGGCTGTAAGAGTAGGCCCCACTTGCAGACGTGGGGCCCTAAAACCACCCTGGTGGAGTCTGTTTCTGACAGTTTGAGCAGAAACATGCACATTAGTGCCATATTGGATTAGCTTTATATCCTGAGCAACTTCTGTTGGTTGTAGACACCTCCTCATGCTACCTGAGGCTGAAAACACTAACAAAATTCAAAAGTGACCAAAACATCAGCCAGAAACAAGAAAAACAGAGTAATGGTCTGTGGTCACTACATGCAGAAACTTTCCTTTATAGGGGTTGTCTTTCGAATTGCCTCTTATTTCCGCCTGTGCTCAGTTTCATTAGCACAACATCAGGTAAAATTGATTCACAATTAGTGTTTCTTCCTAACTGGACAGGTTGATATCACAAGGTGATATACTTGGAGTTACATTGTGTTGATTCAGTGTTCCCTTTATTTTTTTTTTAGCTGTGTACTTCAGTAAAGGTTTCACAAATAAGGAAACACTCATTTTTTGGCCAATCAAAACAAATGTCATATGTGTTAGGATCCTGAAAAGAAGACATTCTCGTTCCACCCTCTTCATGAAGGCGGACGGCGGCTCTTCTAATATGACCTTTCAGAACAAAGTTTGTTTTTTAATTCATGAATTTGATCTCATAAATGTATGACTTCATTCTCTTAAATGTTAATTTATGACTTATTGTTGTGATTTTATTACTTAATTCTTGTAGCTTTATTACTGTATTCTGGTTAATTTACAACTTTATTCTTGTAAGTTTATTACTTCATTCTTGTAAATCCATGAGATTAATCACAAAAATGTATTTATTGTTTTATGTCTCAACCTGGCCCTTATCCTCTGTGTTACCTCAGAAAAATCTTTAAACAGAGTTTTGAGTATTTTCTTCACAGTGAGCTTCACCCTCTCTGGACTGTTTGAAGGATACAGTTTTGTGACCTGTAACGGCCCTGAAGTCCTCTGACTGCTGGACTGGTCTGCTGAAATGAAAGCATTGTTTATTCCTCACGCAGGCCTTCTCTTCCCTCTGATGGAAAAGTGAATTCCAGCTCAGATCTTCAAACTGTGCACTAAGAAGCCTGCGTGGCTTGTGTGTGTGTGTGTGTGTGTTTGTGCCCGTGCACAGTGCTGCCTGTTGGTGTGTTGACTGTGGCAGCCCGTGCATGAACACTGTGGTTGGAGGGCAGCCTGCTCTTTTCTCCTCTTTGTAGTGGTTTTCTTCTGCCAGTAAAGCTCAGCTGTGGAGCACATGGTCCAGCTGTAGCGGGGTGAGGATGAGGACACTGACAGCGTCCTGCAGAAACCTGCAGAGCTGCAAACTGAGCTGACACTCAGCTGTAATCTCCTCCCCTACAGAAACCTCCCTGGTGCAGCCGGCCGGGTCACCTCGCTCTGCTCAGGTCGTCAGAAAGTGACCTTAACTCTCATCCTCAGCCTCGTCCATCAGCTGTGAAATCTCAGCGCTGCCTGTTCCCAAAGCTGTCCTTAAACAACAGTCCTCTTTGTTCTATTGTGAAGTCTGAGATAATCACAGAGCGGAGGTTCGATGAGGGAAACTGCACGCTGAACGAGAAGCCAGATGTGGCACCATGTGCTTTTGTTCAGCGGTCAGCGGCTGCACTGCCTCTACAGTCAGGACTCCTTAAACCCACTGCCCTTTCTGAGCGGTTATCACAGGTCCTTTCACCCAGATGGACCCCGGACACATGATATTCAACCAGGATGGACTGGAAACTGCAGAAAAACTACAGATCTCTGAGGTCATGTCCACACGTAGCCCACTGTCTGTGAAACTGCAAATATTTTTTTTGTGTGTTTGGGCCTCTAATCCTCAAGAAATCGCAGTTTTACGGAACTCAAAACTACCTTTCTGAAAATTGCAACCAGAGAAGATTCTGGAAAACTCTGATTTAATGGTTTTGTGTATACACTGGTAAGTAAATGGAGGTTTTGGGGCTCAAACATCACAGCTTGAGACAAAACAAACAAACAAAAAAACCTGTTGGTGTCACATCTATGCAACATGCAGAGCATTAATGCTGCAGGCAGTTTTAAAGAGTGAAGTAAACACTCCTTGTTCACTATTTCTCAAACTGTATCGAACTACTCACATCAAAGAGTAAGCTTCTTTAATAATACTAACAAAAGATCCCGGTTAAATATGGCCTAAGAGATGGAATGACTGGGATTCATTCTGATTAGCTTCATGAGCTTCATGTCTGAAATACACTGCCACCTATTGGTGTGGTATGCTTGGAGCTGCACTTTCTGATGGATTTGCCTGGTTACGTGGATGAGTTCCTTTTTTTTTCGTAAACTAACCAGTATGGACAAAAGTAGTTTTTGAAAATAAATGAATAGATGATTTCAAAATACCTGGCTATGTGTATACAAGGCCTGAGGGAATGTTTTGGGACAGAACGAGGATTAATCCATGCACTTGCTTCAGCATTTATACCAAACAAAGCTTTACAAAATCAGAGTTTGGTAGGAAGTGAGTGCATTAGTGCAGCAGTTTCCTGCCTGGGAATGAAAACAGGAAGTCATGCATGTATATTTTTACTGCAGAGACATTCGATTGACCTCCAGATTGTGACACTGAAACAGCTGAACCAAAACACAGGGGTAAACTTCAGTGACCTCTGCATGTGACAGCATTTCACTGTTTCTTATTGTGACATCACTCAGTGGTGAGCATCTGAATACTTACTTCAAAACATCAATCCATTTCTTTTCTATCATTCTGCTCTATTTTGATCTCAAACACCAATGTCTTCCCATAGCTCCACCCCTGACAGGCCTCCAGAAGGCTGGTTAATCAGAGAGGAGGGGGTTGAGGAGCGGGCCATCCATATCCTGCTCAGCATGCTGCAACCTGAAGGTCAAGCTCATTACACCAGTGTGACCACGAGTGAACGGAGGCACAATACACTTCCCTACTTTAATGGGTTTCAGAGGGGTGTGAAAACGCAGGGCGGACATGAGGCATAACCAATGACCAATCATGTTTAAGAACAGCGCAGTTCAGAAGTTGTAAATCATATAAAGACACTACAGGGCCACCTGAGGGATAATGATTACAAAAAGCACAATACCTATTTTTGAGATAAACTGGTATGAATTTTTTTAGACTAAATTATATGGTTTTTTTTAGAATTCTCCCCATATTTGACCTCAACCTTCTGCAACTATGTCTCTTTGTTTTCCAGTCTGTTAACCACTTACCTCCTGCATATTTCCCAGATTTGTTTCAGTTTAATTCCCAAGTTCATCATGACAGTACCAGGTCAGTGAAAAATCTCCATCAAGCCTTTTTTTCGGACAATATTCTCTCTCATTTAGAATTCAAGGACCCCACTGTTGGAAGAATATAATGAGTCACAGCAGAACTAGCATCAGTCTATCAAAAAGCAAAACATACAGGTTTTTACTGAAACGAGTAAACAGAACAATATCTTTATCAATCTCCTCTTTCACTCTACTTTTCTCTGATTTTTCTTTAGCTTGCACTGTATTGTTTTTTTTTTGTTGTTGTTTTTTTTCAGTTTGACTGTATTGTACCTGTTTGAACTGCTGGAATGTATATGTAGGAATAAATTTAGTATGTACATGTATATGACTGAATGTTTGTATGTGTATGCATATATATATTTTATCACTACATTTTGCTCTGGCCTTTAAGGGGACTTCTTGATGAGCCCAAATAAATGAATATGACTGAGCCATTCTTTAATCAAGGGAGCAGCTTTGCTTTTTCAAAATCATATCAGTGCATGTTGTAGCATGTGATGCATGAAGGTAAAACCTGTTCCCTGTGTTTTACTGATCAGGTATTTCTGCAGCCTGATCAGTAAATGCTGAATTCTTCATCCTTTAAAACAGGCTCATGAATCTGTTTGTGTCCGCTGATAAAATCCTGATTTACCATGCAGCTTCAGAGTGATGTGTAGTTTAGTGTCAGTATGCATAATTCTGTAATGTCAAAGCTGACAGTGGCCTATCTTCAGAGATACTTTATCTGAGTTATTTACCTTAATATACGTGAAATATAAAAGGAGCATCATGTTAAATCCTGTCATGTCAGTGAAGGTCTGCTCTAGCCTGCAGCAGCTGGGGAGTGATACTGTTCAGTTACACCTGAATTTTCCTCTAATGTGTTGAATAAAGACTCTACCTGGGACCATTCAGCTAGAAGAGAGCATCAGACTCATCCAAACACTTTTATTCAGCCTGTGATGTGGCCCTGATGCTTCATTGTGCAAGAAATGAAAAGCTGAAGACAGTTAATTGTTTTTCTCTCATTGCTTTCTGTGAGTGAATGCTGACATGAGAGTTGGATATTATGAGTATGTTTCTATAAATCCAGAGTACACACATAGGACTGCTGCATAACACTAAGAGTTTTCAATCTGCAGGTGCTTTTCACTGAACCCATAGAACAATGCACAAAGAAAGTGACTTCTAGTTGTATTTCTCAGGGGACCAGGAAGATGGGGCGGGGAGGGGGGCAGACAGGGAGTGGCCCAGTGCTCACTTGCTTGCTTCCTCTCTCTCTCTCTCTCTCTCGCTCTCTCTCTCTCTGTGCTGCAGAGATCTGGCAGACAGGTAGAACAGATTGATGTTACCCACCTTTGTTTGATCTCTGAGCCAGCACCCATGTCTGTGTCTGTCTGTGTGTGAAAGTGTGTGTGTGTGTATGCTTGCTTGACAGTATGGTGAGATTTGGTGTGTGTGTGTGTGTGTGTGTGTGTGTGTGTGTGTGTGTGTGTGTGTGTAAGAGAGAAAGAGAGAGAGAAGCTCTACAGAGTGCAGCATCGTCTGGCCTTTGGTCTCTCTCAGCCATCAGGAATGAGGGGAGACAGAGAGGGCGCCTTTGATCTTCTTCTGAAAGAGACGCAGCTTACTCTGTAAAGTGTTTTTATTGGACAGAGAGAAAGAGAGAGAGAGAGAAAGAGAGAGTGTCTCATCTGCACTGATTATGTCTGATTCCTCTGAATCACAGCTTTCCTGCCACTTTCACACGCCTGGTGCAGACATTCATGGTCCCCAGGGGTTGATACCATCACTTTGGTCATTGTCCTCCCATATGAAGCTCTAAATTTCAGTGTATGCTTCACTGATGAACATAAAACAATAAACTGATGATATCTCAGCGTGTGCTGCCTGGACCTGAGCGTTGTGCCACCAGGATAGCAGACTGAAATGTTTTGGCACTTGTTCAATTGGACTGCCATAGAATTTTGCACAATACTTCATGGTGTCTGGGGACAGTGATGATGATGATGATGAGCTCTTCTCCACCAGCTTATTATCATCACCTCATCATCAAAAGGGTTCTTATGAAAAACAAATGATGATGAGCTGATGATGAAGAACTGCTGAGGAGCAGATGATTTAGAGCTTCACTTGTTGTTTATAGCTGTTGATGATGAATATAAAGAAGTGCAACTGATGAAGAGGAGCTGCAGTCTTTGCTGTTTAGCTGGATCTCTCCATGTTACCATGAATTAGTTCTTCTCTGTGTGAACTTGAGACACAGAAGAATTTGGAGTATATATCCCAAATGAAGGTATTCACCATGGATAAAGTCTAGATGAAGTTTAAATTTAGTCCAGATAAACGTTAGATGAAGCCTGAATGAAGAATGGATCTGGTCTGGATGAAGGGAAACAATAATTGTTGCTCAGAAAGTGCTCCATGAATTATGTGTTGGTGGTTTGTTAGATTCCAAACAGTTGCTGTCAGGACCTCAGAGTTCAAAAACTTTTGTCAGCATTATTGAAATGACCCTGTTTCTGTTTCAGACTCTAATGCTAGAATTTTATCAGACGTTGTGTTCTTGCAATTGTTTGACCCACTTCCTGCTCCGTGGGCATGACTCTGCAGTACTCAGAGCTGTTAACAGCTTTTCACACCTGGAGTAACATAAAGCGCTGCACATCAAAGACAGATTTCTTTTTAGAGTCAGCCTCAAAGTATTTTCTCTGTGGAAACCACCTGTTAAACTGCGAGGAGGAAGAGGTGCTTCTTCTGGAGCGGTGGTGTGTTTCCATGGCGCTCAGGTGGTGTTGACACTGGAGGGTGTAAACAGACCAGAGGGAGGACTAGTGTGAGGGAGACCAGGTCACACAGTCCAGGCTGTAGTATTTCTGTCAGGTGTGGAGTGTAACTGTTACACTTTCTCTGTTCTACCAATAAAAACTAAAACCTGAACACACCATGTTTTAGTTTCCATCAGTCCCAGTGGTTTCCAATTTCATTATGTGACCTTTGAACTTTGGTATTCAGAATAAAAAGCAGAGATGGTATGATGTAAGGGACTAAACACTGGCATGTAGAGCTCATAAAGAGTAGCCCATTGTTTTAAAGTTGTTATGAAGTCCTGATCTAAGTGGTTCTGTAGCCTGTGTCCCTGTTCCAGACTGTGACAGACTCTCAGGCTGCTCCGGAGGCTGACGTGACAGACCGCTTCTCAGCTGATGAGTGGGTAGTTGAAAAGTGCTTCAGTCAGTGTGTTCGTGTGTATATATATCTACTCCCTCCAACTCTTATTCCTCTTCCTCTGAATGGACGATATGAAACAGATCTGAGAGGATGGCTTTTGGTATTTTTCAATCTGCTCAGTCAAAACACAACCTTCACTGCTGGGTCATCAAAACATTCTCATGTCCTGGTCCGGCTTCCTCAACGTGACTCCAACTGATCCCCGTTTTATTGGTAGTTTAGTGGATGTGTTCCATCCAAAGGTAATATGAGAGGACATGAGTCCCTCATGAACCCTCAAAGCCTGAGCGCCACATGAAAGCAGCGAGCGGCCTGCAACAACAGCAACAACAGGCATCAGGTCCACTCTCCCTGAATTATAACTGCCTGGATATGAAATGGGCCCAGCTCCTGTGTCACTCCCTGTGGATCTCATTTCCTGGTTCTTATCAGTTCATATGGCTTTGTTTTTTCTGGACAGGAACCCCATAAAGGAGGGCGAGCGGCGATCACAGGAGGGCTCAGAAAGCTTAGCTGTGCTGACCACCTCTCTGATTCTGGTTACGCAACCAACGGGCTACTTTGGGTCAGAGCGAAGGGTGACTCACGTTCACTCCAACACCCTGAGGAGCAGGATCAGACCAGCCCTCCGTGCTGAAAGGTTTTAGACCAAAGTTTGAGCGTTAAGTGGAAATTAATGCCACTCAAACCTGCTGTCTTTAACTGAACACTTGACTGCTGCAGGCAGGTTTCTGGGAGAGAGAGGGTTTAAATTGAAGTGTGATGAGTGTGTAGTCAGACAGAGTGAAAGCGAGAGAGTAAAAGAGGGAGAGAGAGAGAGCTCTGCTGGGTCAGCTAAGCCTGGCCTGTCACCTCTCTGTCAGCTCAGCACTTTTGGACATATATCTGCCATGCAGAGCTGCAGGCCGCTGACATGCCGCTCATTCCTCTCTGAAGCCTGCTCTATAGAAAGCCTCTCTCCTCCTACGATCCAGATTTAACTTTTTAGACTCACAAAAAAACCTCAACTGTGACTGATTATTCAGTGAGTGTTTTATTTTTGGCCAAACACCTCCACCAGGTCCAGTTCAGAGTCAGAGACACAAACAGAAAAAACACTCATCCTTGTTTTCAGACAGTCACATTAAACCTGAATCAGAGACTCAGTGATAGGTGAAGGAACAGAATCAGAGACATTCTAACTCTTATGTGATCTTGAACTCTAGAGGAGAAGAGGTAGACACTGTTTACTTTTGAAATAGGATAAATCTTTCCTTTCTAAAAAAGTTAATTGCAAAAACTAGATCAGACTTAGACCAGATCTCAGTGATACTCTTAAAAGCATGATCCCATCACCTTGAAAATCCAAGCTTGTTCTCCAGAGAAAACGACTGAAATGAACTTATCTCAAGAAAACGGAGCAAATTTATTATAGACGATCATGGCCCCTAAGGGCTTTCGTAACTTGAATTTATTTTTTTTTCCAAGTGAAAGATGGAAAAAAGTCTTTGTTTCTATGAAAGAACTCAAATATTATCCTTGGGGTTTTGAGACTCTGGATGTGATGACTCAAAGATGGACCTTCATCCAGGGGAAAACTAAGGTATTTAAAAGTCGGACACATTCAATCCCCTCACTGGTCAAAGTTAAAATATGACACCCACATTTTTAGACCCAAAGAAATACATTTCCCCTGTCTCATCCAGCCTGAGTTCACACAGACTTTTAGTGTGTGTGTTAGTGCCCATGGCATCATGGGTAACTGTTATGTCTGTGAAGGCAGCAGTAATACTGAAAGGTACATAAAGGTTTTGGAGCAACATCTGCTGATATCCAAGTCATATCTTTTTCAGGGATGTCCCTGATTGTTTCAGCAAGACAAAGAAACCAAGACACATTTTGCTCCTGTTACAACAGCGTGAATTTGAATAAGAAAGAAAATAAAGAAAGAACAACAACAACAAAAAAATTGATTGAAGGTTGACAATTTATTGCTGTTAAATCAAAAACTCAAACTTTAAATGTTTTGTTTTGGCAAAATATGGATCAGGAGCGTACTGAATCTTCTTTGCTTTAAGGACACAGATGTTTCTTGCGGTGGTTTCAGGCTTGTTATGGGCATCAGAGGCAGGCTTAACCTCTGCCTCTCTGTACATTGAATCAAACTCAGAATGTATTGGAGGTTCACACATGTGTAGTTCAGTTTAATGCTGATAAACAGCGGCAGTGTTGAGGCACAGAGCTCCTCTGCCTCAGTGCATGTTGTAATCATATGTTGTAATACAGCACACTGGCGGTCCTGTGATCATCTGTTGGCACAGATGCCAATTGTATTGCAAGAATTTCTCTGGCTGTTAGAAAGTGGAGATATCTCATTTAAAAATGTTTCCAGCTGTGATATGATTGTTTTTTGTCTGTATTGTGCTCTTGCTCCTGTGATGTAAATCCTTCAGAAATGCAGTTGAATGTATGTTTCAGTTTTTAATTGGCATCAATCATCTTTGCTTGTAGCCATTGTGAGTGATGGCAGAAAAACACAATGCTCTGGCCACCTGCATACTTTTTGTAGTAAGAGAGTGCAGCTACCAGACTGGCCTGCCTGCATTTCAAACCTGTCTCCTATTGAAAATGGGTGACAGATTATGAAGCACAAAATATGATAACAGAGACCCGAACTGTTGAGCAACTGAGGTTGTTCATCAAGCAAGAATGGGAAAAAAAGCTAAAACAATGGGTGTCCTCAGTGTATCAGTTTGAAAACTAAAAATACTCTCTTTGTAGACTATTTAATTGACTGTAGATTCAACTTCATTGGAAGTGGGGTTGTGAATCTTATGTAAGTTCCTCAAAAGTGTAAACATACAGCAGGAATCTCTTAGAGACGTTTGATGTCTCTTTTCCTGTCCATTAGGTGGCGACCTTGTTGCAAGCTTTCACACACCCCGCTGTGGCCCACACATGCTCCAGGATCATAGTCAGAAACATCTGGATGGACGGGGATTCAAAGGCTGGACACAGCTGCAAACAGCAACCATCCAGCAGAGTGTCTTCCTGCAGGCGGCCGGTCTTTGTTGGAGCCTCCTGAGACGCTGCCCCCATGTGCCCACCGCCTCAGGACCAGGATCTCTGAGTTTACGAGCGTACCAGTAAAAGATTTTGTTCCTCACCACAGATTGTCTGGACACTGGAGGAAAACATCCTCAGGAGACAATCAGGGGCGGATCATTCAGGTTCAGCCTGGACAAAACTGATCCACATCACTTTTAAAGTGTCATCCTGCTGGTTGATGAATATCACCAGTTTTCTATGTCCCCTCTGATCCTGATAATGTTTGGCTTGTGCAGGTTCATCTGCACCAAAGCTGTGTACTGAGAGGCTAACCCATCGTCATATAACAGCTCTCCGCAGGGTTTTTTCAGGTATTTATCCCCCTTTCCCAGCTGGCTGAAGTCAAATACAAAAAGACAAAAGACAAGAAGAAGAATTTGGCCTCCAGCGTTTCATTCCTGTGCTATGAGTGTAAATGAAGCGTGTCACCAAATGAACACAGCTTGATCTGGCAGGCTTACATAATGCTGGAACAAAGTCACTTTGCACTGGCCAAGCAATAGCAGCTCTGGCTTGGCCTACATCCTGTTTCTGTGCCTCGTCTTCATCGTGGCTGTGAATGGATCTGCTCGCAAAACCTCGGGAAGTGTCTCTGAATGCTGAGAGAAAGGAAAGGCAGTGAGCGGCCCACTCACCAGCCTGCTGCTGCTGCTGCCCCCACACACACACTGAGCACACACACGTACACGCATGCACAAAAATACACACATGCACACACATACACGCTCAAACACACTCATGCACAGTGATACACATATGCACACACACTGGTGCATGGAGCCGCTCCTGTTTGTTGGCAGAGTGTGAATCAGTGAGGCTTTGAATCATGGAGAGTAAAGAATAGAAATGGTTGAATTAAATCACACAGAGTATTTGATTGAATTGATAGCATCAAAAGTGGATATGGTTCATGTTCAATACACACACACACCCACGTGGCTCACTCATACCCATACACACTCACTCTCTTGACTCTTTCCATCTTGCGCTCGCCTACTCACTGACTCTCATTCTCTCTTACACACACACACACGCACACGCACACACACACACACACACACACACACACACACACACACACACACACACAGGTCTGAACATGCCAGCGGAGTACTCACAGATGGACCACTACCAGAGCAGAGTTATGTAACACAGGCCTGTTTCAAACTGCAAACTTTGAGTTGAGCACAGAGACTTTCAGTCACGTCACAGCATGTTTGCCCTCTTTGACAGAAGCAGCAGGTCTGACAGATCCCCTCTCTGGTGCTGGTTCTGTTCAGTGTTACACTTAGAGCAGTGACTGACTGCAGATTGTCAGAGTTTGCTACTCCAGGGGAGCCAAAAGAGCAGTTTGACCAACCCTGGAAACCACACTTTGATTGAAGTCCACCTCTCTGAAGATGCGTAAAAAGACTGACGAGTCAAAGACATGCGGCTGATTCATACTGAAAATATGACAATGAAGAAGATGATGATGAAGAGTGGATGGTGTGCAAATGTTTGCCACCATTTCAATGAGGGGTTGCACAGGAAAACAAAGCTAAACTAGGGTGACCAAATGTCCTCATTTCCCCAGACGTGTCCTTTTGGGTGGTAAAGCTATGTCTTGGGTATTCAATAAAATCCCCCAAAATGCACAGGTTTGTCTCTGCTTGTTCTACAGACCATTGATATTTATATCACTGAGCTACTGGCATTATTCTGATGCACCAACCTTTCAAGATGTTGAGCAGGAAAACATTTTGTAAAGCTGCTCTCTCAGGCAGAAAATGCTGAGGTGGAAATGCACATTCACAGACAAACTGCAGATATATGATAGTTCCCTTCTTTTCCTCAAGGTCGTGACCAATGGGGGGCACCAAGCATTGTCTGCACAGCTGGCACCAACATGTCAGATGAAAATTTAAATGTCTCAAAATCAAATTAAACTTCAATTAAGAATTGAGGCATTATCTGTATTTTTGCACAAGAGATAAATAGATACATTTTTCTTTTTATTCAAGGAGAGACATTGTAAGCCCATTTCTGCCAGTTAGAAAAATAAAAATGAAAACTTGGCTTTGTTAAGAATAGTTTTGGTCCAAATTTAGTCGAAAGTTTGAGCTAAAAAGTCAAGTTGTGAGATATAAAGTCAAAATTATCAGATAATAAGTTAAAATTTTGCAATAAAAAGACAAAATTGTAAGATAAAAAAGTCAACATTTTGAAACAGTCAAAATTATAGGAGAAAAATGTTTTAAAAAATTGAGATAAAAAGTCATTATTTAGAGAGAAGTTATAATTATGAGATGTAATTTGAAATTTTTAAAGGAGAGGCAATTTTTTTCTGATAATAAAGTCCAAATTTTAAGATAACAAGTCATGGATATGAGATAAAGAACTCTGAACAAATCCAGTTTTCTAACTTTTCTTTTGTAATCTGGACTCTGTCAAACCCCTTGAAGACATCTCTTTCGATAAGTACAGGTTGCTCAGCTTAATTGAGGAGGCCTTTCGAGAAGAGGTCTTCAAAACATTGCACCATGTCTAGTTTCTGTGCAGGATCAAACCTGGTCTGGCTCAGAGCTCAGTGTGTCACATAACCAGATGGAGCTTTGACCCAAACAGAACATAAATACCTAAACCTGTGTGGAGCATAGGGCTGCACAATATATCAGTTCATTATCGACATCACGACACGCACATGTGAAATATTCATCATTAATGACATCTGTGTGAGCATCCATTTATGTACTTGACCACATCACATGCAATAACTCACACAGTTATTCCACCTTCTCTTGTCATCTCACCTGCTGTTATCAGGGTCAGGCAGAGTGATGTGCAGCGTGAGTGGTCGAGCGACTGAGACAGAGGAAGCATAGCAGGGTTTTGACCAATCTGACAATTTGCTTTTAGTTAATATCACATAAGGTGCTTTATTCAACACTTTCAGGGTTAAAGGCAGCAGCTTCCACATCTGTGCTTTGTTCAGCTTTGCCTTCAGTCAGAACAGGCTCAAGTTTGATTGTCAGCTCACACTTTGGATCTTCTGATCCCCTGTGTTATTGTTCATTTCATGTCCTCCTTCAAATGTTGTTTGATTTCATGAGCTGCTATGAAACTTAAAACAGTCGAAGTTTAATGTCACAGCTTAAAGTTTACTGAGCTTTCTACAGAAATTGCCCTTGTTCTCTTCCCAAGGTGGACCATCTTCTCTAAACACATTGAGTTTGTTCTGGAAATGTCTCTTAAAATTACTTTTCATTGATTCACATCTCTGAAAAATGACTATTCAAGTCTACAAAAAGGCAAAACACAGGAGGAGGACAAACTCTGAGAGCCACTGTGTGTCTGCTCAGTCTGTGTGTGAACCACTGTCTCTCTGACTCTGGGCACAGGCTGGGGGGACACAGCATGTTCACAGATTTAATATCTATACATGTCATATTATTTTACTGTAGAGAGAATTTTTAAAAAATCCCCTCCGTGCAGGGTATTAAAAGTCTGACCAAGAGAGAGAAAAATCACTTTTCAAAATTACATCACTAAAAATAATTAACTGGTACCAACATGATTAAGACTCTTTGCAAACACAAATAGGGGCAGAAAGAGACAGAGGCGAGAGGTGAGAGTATTACGTTTTAACATCATTTCAGGAAGAGTCAGGGAGAATTCAGCTGAACAGAGGAAAGCAGGAAACTTTAAAAAATAACATAAATGCAAACACTTCTTGCTTGCTTATTTCTTCAGGTGCATCTTATTTCCTATGTTGAAGAGCAAACCTCTTTATCCTTCCAAACATAAGATCCCAGCACCATGTTTAAATCTGGCAAAATAGACCAAATGATGGGGATTCATTCTGATTGACTGTTACAGGTTTCATGTCTGAAAACCACTGCCACCTATTGGTGTGGCATGCTTATAGCTGCAGTCTTGTGACGGATTTGCCTGGTTAAGAGTAGATGATTTATTATTTTGTTTTTTTGTAAATGATCAGGTGTGGACAAATGAGGGGGAAAATGCTTGGCTACCTGTGCACAAGGCCCAAAACAGCATCTGGGGAGCCTGCAAGTTCATAAAATATATTAATCTATCACGTGAGGAACCAGGATTCACCATGCAACATTGAAAGGCCAACCATACAACAGCTGCTGGAACATTTTGCTCCACGACATGGATTTTGACAAACTGACAACAAAAAGCTCAAGTTCAGCTGATGTGCAAGGTACATCAGCTGGAAACCATGAATACAGTGAATTATTTAATTCCAATCTATGAAGCATATCCTGAGAGTTAGAGCTACATTAGAGACAACAATGACCTGAAAAGTTCAGACCCCTAAAGTGAGAGAGCATCAGCCTCTGGGGACCATGAATGTCTGCACCAGGCCTGATGACAGTAAAAGAAAGACGCTCCTGTACGAGCAGGAAAAGTGCTTCTGCAACCACTTAGATTCAGATTTTACAGTAAAATTAGATTTATTGGAGCTCACAGTTCATCCCGAGGCAGAGAGCTCTCACAAAGCCCACTTTACAGGAACCAGGACTCTTTAAATCCCCTTTATCAGACCCTTGAGTCCGTCCTGGTCTCAGTTTTGAATCCCCAGAGAGGAGGATTTACAAAACCCCACTTTTGTGGAGAACAGGATCTGACTGTTAATGGAGTACATGTAACCTCTTCTCCCGCCAAGCAGCAAGTTTCCTCGGCCCCTCTCGGCCCCACATGGCTGGCAGAATGCTACCATTTACAAGCTGTGTGTGATGGGGGGGGTAACCGAGAACAGATGTAACTCTTGCCACGTACACACTCACATCAGCCTCCTGATCATGTGTCCTCCCTCAGAGCAGGTTTTCAGTCTTACACTCTTCATTCTTTTTTTTGTTCCCCAGTTCTGGTACACGTCCCCCTGACTGCATGTCTCCCCCCTCCTTCCACCCCATCCCCCTGATCTCAGCATGCAGGTTTAACAGCAGGCTCAGTGTGGCACGCTGGCGTCACCTTGCTCCTCCGCTGGACACAGGCCACTCTGTTTGGGTGCAGGAGGGTCTGCAGGGAGGGTCTGAGCTTTCTGTTCACCCAGAGCTCAGATCAGGATTCTCAGAGAGTGAGAGAGAGAGGGAGAGAGAGCGAGAGAGATAGGGTTAGGGTTAAAGAGGAGGGGAGAGCTGTCTGTTGGTCTGTGTGTGTGTGTGTGTGTGTGTGTGCTGTCTCACCCTGGTGCAGCTGTCTGAAGGCTCACACTGAGGTGTTGTTGTTGATGAGGTGTTGCTTTAAGTGGATTTCCCCTCCCTGTCTCTGTTTTTCTCCACCTGGCCACATCACACCAACAGCCTTACAATGCTCCTGTTGTGTTGGCACTTTGCTCAGGAGGAAACCACAAGGTTTGAGCTGTCACCCCCCCCCAAAAGAAAAAAAACCCTCCCTCTGCTGTTCTACAATCAACTCTGAAGCAAACAAGGATCAGAACAATTGCTTCTTTATAATCCTGTGAGTCCCTGCAGCTCAGAGAGACGCTCAGGAGCAGAACCCTAAATGCTGATCCTGGGGGGTCACATCTGGTCTCTCTGGATCACATTAGAACCAGCCTGACTTTGAGAAACTGGGGTTAACTCAGGCTCTCTGNACACACACACACACACACACACACACACACACACACACACACACACACACACACAGACAGACAGACAGACACACACACACACACACAAACTAACAGGCCCCAGTCATTGTCCCGAAATCAGTGTTTGTCTTCATCACTTGTCCTCACATCAGAACATTTAGTCCCTTCAGCTGAACTCAGAGTTACAAAGTCCACACACACACACACACACACATACACACACACACACACAC